>CM056194.1:365304-422804 GCA_029692085.1 Gymnothorax javanicus | reverse complement strand
GCCACAGCTCGTACCGCTGAAAAGCGAACGCACGACTTCTCGTACGAATTGTTCTGTGCCATAGACCGTAGACGCAGAGCATAATTGCTTCTGATTGGTTTAAAGAAAGGTCGAAATACCAACATCCAATGAGCTTAAGGATTCGAAGGTGACAGAGGAGGCGGGTGTTTACGACTACAAGAACTGGAAGAAGGAAACTAAAATCATGAAAATATTGATCTGTGAAGGTCTATGGTGAAGGTCGAGTGTGCAGCTGGGTTTGAAGTCACGTCGGGAATTCTCAGAGGATGCTTTCCCGCTAATTCAGCTTCCAATTGCTTGATTAGAATGCTGGCGCTGCTGCTGTACCGTGGTAAATGTAGCGAGTTATAGTTCCTCAAAGTGCAGTTTGCATCAAAAATATGGAAATTTGTGGCAGGAGTTGCCTTGACATTTGGGAAGAGGAAAACAACGGTATTATCACGAGATTGAAGGTAACTTTAACGCATTAAGCAATGTTTGGAGTTTACCACGCTGAATTTGTCTCAATAGAACTTGTAGAGTGTCAACTAAATGTGAAGAATGCGTGCAGAAGTTAAGATGCTCTTGCGAAAGTAGCCTAATATATATCAAGTTAGGCGATTAAATGAGTTGGCTAATCCTAAACCTTATATTTTAGTGTGATGGGAAAAGCCAGGAAATACAAGGCATGTGCAAAACTAAACGTTACTACACAGAAATCCACAAACTACTTCTGAAAATACAAGGTAATCGCCGTCTCTCTCTCTCTCTCTAGGCTGGCTGAGAAAACTATTAAACGATGTATCATGAATTCAACCAGGCTTTGTACTGTTATCAGAGTTTAAGTAACTTTTTTGTGCAAAAGGTGTCCCATGTGTCCCTGCAAGCGTCCGGCTGGAGCTCACGGTCCTTTACAACACTTCGCTTCTGGGACTCAGCCTGTCGGAGTTGACGGAAACGCCTGTGCTTCTTGCCAGGGGTCTTGCTCGAGGTAAGATGACCTCAACTTTTTAGCCACAGAACAGTAAAGCTGCTTTCACACCGGACGCGGAACGAATTTTTCGCACGACTGATTACATTCAAAGTCAATGCAAAGACGCGAATACGCCTGTATTCGCGTCCTTTGCATTGACTTTGAATGTAATCTGTCGTGCGAAAAATTCGTTTCGCTTCCAGTGTGAAAGCGGCTTAAGGCGGGGTACACACAAAATGATTTTTTAAATCTGAAGAGATTTTTTATCTGCTACAGACCCCACACATGAAGATAAAAAATTAGGCACTGAACAGTTTTGATCGTACTGTGTGTAGTGTGCTCCGATAATCTCAACACAGCACACCACTAGTGATGTTATGGATTGCGTCGAGACATCAAAGCGTGGGTCGAGCACGTCGGGTCCGCCCCTCAGCGAAGCATCCGTATCGAGATGTGATTCGCATTGGCGAAATGACGTTGCGTGTGACGTTTGAGGCCTCATCCCGGGACACTGTTCCGCGATATGGGTTGGGTTGACTGGAAACTTTTTTTTTTTCATCATACTTTCATTCACCGCTCGGCGTCCCTAGCGTACTTATTTGGAGCTTTGAGGTCGAACCATTTTGGTGGTTCATTCAGCTGAGAGGCTTTGACGTTTCATGAGGCATCATCTCGCCATCACTACACGCCACACATCACACATATAACGATAGAGAAATCCCAAGTTAGCCGCCTTCGCGCATATCCGGTTTCAAAACGAGGCTCTGAGTGTTGACCTCCGCAGAAGTAACCGGGTGTTCATTGTTTTGACTGGAAAAATCGCTCAGCATTTTGGCAGATAAACTACGTTGTTTGGCGAAACAGTTTACGAAATCAATCGCATTTGGAGTTGATATTGAAGTGCAATCCCGATTTCATATCGGAGTGGTGTCATTTATAAACGTGTCAGTTGGTCGTGTTTTTATCAAACTTTCACCGAGTGAAAATTCAGCAGTTTACACACGCCATCATGCACGCACATTCCTACACACAATTAGCTACACATCACACTCGTCGCCTGTCTGTTCGTTTGGTGGGTTTTTCTGGCCTCTCCTGGACTTTATATCCATATTTTCTGTAGCTGGTTGACAATAGCTTGGGCTGATAGCCAGTTAGGCGTGCAGGAAGCAGTTTTTTTATTTATAAATCCGCCTGTGATAT
Source organism: Gymnothorax javanicus (assembly GCA_029692085.1). Classification (NCBI taxonomy): domain Eukaryota; kingdom Metazoa; phylum Chordata; class Actinopteri; order Anguilliformes; family Muraenidae; genus Gymnothorax; species Gymnothorax javanicus. The sequence goes on along the minus strand of CM056194.1, from coordinate 420,631 downwards.
GGAGACAGTCCAGTCGGTCAGTGAGCAGCTCTGCCGTGCAAAGGCAAAACACCGTAATGTCACATTTGGTCGAAAATGAGTTATTGTCATTTTGGGGGTGTTGAAGACCTCCTTTATCATGTGGACGAATATTTTGAGTTAATTTGATTGTTTTTATGAAAAAAAACAGTACCTCCGAAAATCCCACCAGAAACCATGACAGAACGCCGTAACTGCAGGTACTGCGCTTAGCCTCTGTTTCGGGACACTGACGTTGAGTTAAGGTACTCTGGCTTTGTTTAGCCGTGCATCAAAGCTTTGTTACTGTACAGTCCTGAAGTTACGGTCAGTGATAGTCGGTGCAGGCTCGCCTACATCTCACTCAGATACCTCCCTGTCAGCTAGCCTGCCTGTCATCTGGTCCATAAACAATTAAATGCACATCCTACCTTTTCTTGTAAACCGATAAAATCCATGCCAGCCACGTCATCTGCAATGTTTCCACGATAATCCACAAATTAGAGTAAATATTCCTTTGATGCTGCAGGCGAGCAGACAAATTCTTTATGATCAATGAGTCCGCAAGCTAGGCTACCCAATGTCCACTGTTGGTTGCAGAACAAACCGTTAAAAAACATTCCTGCTATGAAACTTTTTTTGGTCGATAGTGTAATGTCGAATGACTTCGGCCGAGCAGGAAAATCCAATTCCATCATTATACGTGTCTGCTATGTCAGGCACATCATCAGTGATGTTTCCACAATAATCCACTGTTAGAACAGTTCCTAGGATGCAGGCGAGCAGAACACTTCCATATGATCAACAAGTCCGCAAGCTAGTCCTACCTAATGTCCATAGCTTGTTGCAAAGCAAATTGAACACACATTCCGCCTGTAAAACCCTTTCTTTTTTTTTTTTCTTTAAAAAAATTTGGCATCTCCAATCCCACCCAAATCTGGAATGCCCAATTGGTGAACTATGTACAAAGCTTGCTCGTATGCGACCCCTTGCTGCCAACTCAGGAGAGCGAAGACAGTTCACGGCTCTCCTCCGAAGCACGTGCCTGTCAGCCACTGCTTCTTATACACTCATTGGTTGAATCTTCGCAAGTTCAGAACGAGGGTGGAGGATACCCGGACATGAACAGACTTAGAATCTTCCTGACGAGCGCCCGTCTGGCCAACAGGAGGCGCTTGAGCAACGAACAAAGCTATTTAGCTATTTCCCTTTTCCCGGCAGTCCCTTCCCAATTTGAAACCCTGTAGCGCGATGGCCAATTGTGCGCTACTCTGAAAAAGCTGCCGACCACTGCCGGTTGGTACGACCGGGGCTCGAACCCGCGACGTGATAGTCACTACTGCACTGCAACGCAGTGCCTTAACCGAGTGAGCTATCCGGCAGCTCGTAAAACCTTTTCTTTGGTTGATCATGTCTGAGTTAAGCTGCTTTCACACCAGATTACATTCAAAGTCAATGCAAAGACGCAAATACAGGCGCAACGCGTGTATCTGCGTCTTTGCATTGACTTTCAATTAAAAATCATTTCCTGTATTTATTCATACTGTATAATGCAAAATAACTTATCTGCTGGCATTCTGTTTCTGGTGCCGCACACTAAACTGGAGCTATTCTCTATCATGAAGATATGATGTAATGTCACCACAGCTCTGTATAGCAACAATTAAATGCATCTAATTAATTCTTAATCATTCAAAACAAATGTCATGATGCGCAATCAATTATTTAAAAAAAACTAACAGCACTTGTAACAGTACTCGTCTAACTGGGACGCGTCTAAAGCTGGAAGTGGGTCAAAAATAGCCACGCGTCTATCTGGGATGACACCGTACACACAGGCCAGAATCATGCATCAATTCACCCTCAAAATAATCGTTTTGAAACTCATGATTTCACTTTGAATGACACGTTCGCAATCTACGGGGATTCAGCTTACTTTTGCTTACATGTTTGATGCAATATTCCACCAAACATCGGGAATTTGTGGCAATTTGAAAGCCATATCAATAAAATGCCGCTTGGATCATTGCTGTTTCACACTCAGAGCCTCATTTTCAAATCTGGAAGATGCGTAGATCGTTTCAAATTCTGCGACTTGGGATTTGTCTATTCTGTTCCACCACCGCCGATCTAGAATCTAGTCCTCCAAGACAGAAATCTTGCATGATCAAACGTGATCTGACAAAAACGAAGAAGAAGAAACAGAGCAACAACAAACACACGACGCAACACGGAAGAGACACACGAGAGGAGGGAAAGATGGTGGTCAGCTCGCTTCTTGATTGGCTACATTTCATTTCACGTCACAATTCACGGAGTCATGACTCGGGAGTCGTCTGCTTTCCCCACACACGTGAAGATTTTTGGTCGTAAATATTGAACAAGTTTAATATTTAAGATCGTCAGGCCCGACCCGTTTTGGACCCGATTATCGGGACAAATTCACTCTTAACACACCTCAGACCTCAGACCACAGGATAATCTTATCGGATAATCTTATAAGACATAAAATAATCTTCCAATTGTCGTCGTTGGTCGGGAGGGGGAAAATTGGGGCAAAATCAGCCAGATTATCTTTGTGTGTGTACCCCGCTTAAGATATAGCGTCGTGACGGATGCTATTGCTGTCTCAACGTCACTTAAAGTGTTTTACACAGCCTCGTTATGCCAAGTCCAGTTGCGGTCGTTGACATCGTAATATTACGACATGGATAGAAATATTATTTCAGAATGTAATTGGACAAGTTATTATTAATTACTTAAATCCGGAAGTAATTTTGGAAAGGTCTGAAACATATTTGGATCACTCTCGCCTCAGAAGTGCACCGGCACAATTTTCTGTACCACCTGATCTCATATTGGTTCATTGGCATGAGTACCTTGACAGGAAGCGATGTCACCACCAAGAGAAACAAAGACACGCACTCCCCTGACATTCCAGAATGTGGCATCGTTAAAATCTCCTCTAATTGCTGGCCACACTGGCTGGCTCGCCACAGCACCTTGGTTCTGGAGATGTTTTATGGAGTTTTTTGGTGGATAAACGCCGTGTGTTTCAGGTCTTGTTTTCTTCTGTCCTAAAGCACTAGAGGCCCAGGGGTGCCAGGGCGTCAGTGGCGAGGCGATGGCTGTGTGGCGAGCGGTGCTGCAGGCCTTTGCTGGCTCTGAACACCTGATCTATGTGCAGCAGCTGCTCTGTGCACAATGGGCCCTCTGGCTCTGTACTGACCAGCTGCAGGACCTGTGGAGACCCACATCTGCCCAAGAGGTCTGTGTCTGTCTGTCTGTCTGTCTGTCTGTGGGTGCGTGGGGTGTGCACGCGCTTCAGTGTGTGTGTGTGTGTGTTCGTGCGTGTGTCTGTGTGTGTCTGTCTAATTGTGTTTTAGTTGATTCAGACAGGGTCTTGGTCCTGGCAGGTCTTCTTATTGAAGGCAGGTGAAGAATGATGTAGAAATCATAGTCTGCTTTTCCAGTTGCATTTTCCATATCGTCCCAAGTTTATCAGAAAAGGGATACATACCCTATATACCATATACCCCATATACCATATACCCTATATACCATATACCCTATATACCATATACCCCATATACCATATACCCTATATACCATATACCCTATATACCATATACCCTATATACCATATACCCCATATACCATATATATATACTATATACTATATATACCATTACCATTATATATACCATTTACCCTATATACCTATATAATTTATATACCATATACCCTATATACCTATATACCCTATATATATATATACCCTATATACCATATATACCCTATATACTATATAATTTTATATACCATATACCATATACCCTATATACCATATACCCTATATACCATATACCCTATATACCATATACCCCATATACCATATACCCCATAGGCAAACAAGGTCATTCTTGCAGTTTTCGTCCAGCCGAGTTTATTTACTTTGACTTCTTACAGCATAGACAACATATTGATACAAACCTCCCTAGAATGGTTCATTTTGGAAGAAGAGGGAAGTTTATTTTGGTAAAGACTGCTCTTTTTTGCATCTGGCTTTTTATCTGTTACTCTCCCCGTCTCCCTCTGAAAGGTATCAGCTGATCTGTTTGCTGTAATCAGAGACCTGCGATTTTCCATTGATGCGAGTCCCACTCTCTCAGTTGCCGTGCCTCCTAAGGAGTTAAGGGAACTTGTGCACATCTGCACTGACGCCGCAGCGGGTGAGCAATTTATGTAATGCACTGTTACACACAGCACAGGGTGAGTGCTTTATGTAATGCACTGTTACACTCAGCGCAAGGTGAGAGCTTTATTTAATGCACTGTTACACACAGCACTGGGTGAGCGCTTTATGTAATGCACTGCTACGCACAGCACAGGGTGAGAGCTTTATGTAATGCACTGTTACACTCAGCACAGGGTGAGCGCTTTATGTTATGCAATTTTACCCACAGCACAGGGTGATCGCTTTATGTAATGCACTCTTACGCACAGCACAGGGTGAGAGCTTTATGTAATGCACTGTTACACTCAGCACAGGGTGAGCGCTTTATGTTATGCAATTTTACCCACAGCACAGGGTGATCGCTTTATGTAATGCACTGTTACGCACAGCACAGAGTTGGAGCTTTGTGTAATGCACTGCTACACACAGCACAGGGTGAGAGCTTTATGTAATGCACTGTTACGCACAGCAGAGGGTGAGAGCTTTATGTAATGCACTGTTACACACAGCACAGAGTTGGAGCTTTGTGTAATGCACTGTTACACACAGCACAGGATTAGAGCTTTTTGTAATGAACTATTATACATAGCAAACAGTGAGAGCTTTATGTAATGCATTGTTACACCTAGCAGAAGGTGAGAGCTCATCCTCTCGCATTCTTATCACCCTCTCCTATCTTTATAACCCTTTCTCATTTGTCCCGTCAGGTATGAGAGAGATGGAGAAGGGGAGATTCGCTGAAGCACTCCATGCGTTTGACCGCGCTCTGTCTCTGCCTACCCCCCGGGGCCTGCTAGCACAGCTGCACACTTTGGCTGGCATGTGCTTAGAGAAGCAGGTGAGGGCCGTCCTATTAATCCTGCAGCGATCCCACCGAACTGACTGCTGTGAGCTCTGCTACAGGACTGCAGACTGTTAGCACCGCTGCCATGGGTCCAGGCTGTTTCGGGGCCAGGTTTATTTGATCTGTTGTTCAGTTGTTCATGTCTTGCCTCGAGATTGAGGCATATTTTGCATTTTTTTTCTTTTTTTATTGGTTCAGGCCATGTTTCAGGGTTATTTTGATTGGTTCATGCTTTTCTTCAGAGTTGTTTTGATTGGTTCATACTTTGCCTCAGGGTTGGTCTGATTGCTCTGGTGCTGCTTTTGGGTTGGTTTGATTGGTTTCTGATGCGATTTAGGGTTGTGTCGGTTGGCTCATGTAGTGCCCCAGGGCTTTTTTCATTGGTTCAAAGTGAACTTTCATGGTTGGTCCAGGGTGTGTTTTCAGGTTGTGTTGACTGGTGCAGGTCTGGCTCTGGAGTTTTTTTCATTACGTCCTGCCGTGCATTTTGGTTTTATTTATTGGTTCATGTAATGCTTTCTGTGGTTTTTTTTGATTGGGTCATATTGTGCTGTGAGGTTTTTGGATGCATTTGGGTCGTGTTTATTGCTTCAGGTCAGGCTTTAAGATTTTTTCATGGACTCTTGCTGCTTTTGAGGTGTTTTGATTGGGTCATGTTGTGCTTTTGGGTTTTTTTTATTCATTGGTTCAGTTTGTGCTTTTGGATAGTTTTGATTGGTTCATGCTGTGCTTCAGGTGTGTTGATTGGTTCCTGTCATGCATTGTTTTTTTTATTGTTTCAATGCATTCTTTAGGGTTGTTTAATTATTTCATGCTGTACTTCATGGTTGCTTTGATTGGTTCCTGTCGTGTTTCAGGATTGCTTTGATTGGTTTCTATAGGCACAATTTGACTGGCTCTCCTGCTGTCTCTCAGGGCGAGCCTCAGAGTGCCTTGCAGTGCTTCCGGAAGGCTCTGGAGGTGGACTTCAGTTGTCACCATGCGCTGTACCAGAGCTCAGTGCTCTACGGGCGCCTGGGGAACACCGGGGCCGAGATCGAGGCCTTAGGCCTCCTGCACGCGGTGAGTCGCCCCGTATGAGGGAGCCAGTGTGCACGAGGCTAACCCTCTCTGAGTCACTCGGGAAATGCTGGAGTGAGCGTGTCCTGCCTCTGCTCAGGCCGTCACCCTGCCTGGCTGTGGAGACCCATCGCAGGCGGAGACACCACTGCTCTGCCCTGAAGCGCTGCTGCGTAACCATGGTTACTCCCGTATCCTAGCCCCTCCCTCTCCCCTCGGTGTACTGCATACGCTGGCCCACCGCTGCCTGTGCAGCCTCAGGTGAGTCTGTGTAATCCTCTCAGCCTCAGGTTACTGCGAAAACCTCTCTCCCTGGTGAGTGTAGACCCCTCGTCACTCCAGAAAATCTGACTTTGTTTACTCTGTAAAAAACACTGTATCAGGTAACCCTGTAAGTACCGATATCTCTGGTAACTATGGAAACATTGATTTCCACACTGCAAAAACAAAGTCTTTTTAACCCCTTTGTGCAGATATAGATGCCAGCACTTGTAAATTCTGAAATGTAATTCCTATATAACTCCAAATGTCTTGCTTTACTGGAATAATTTTCAGGGTCTCTGACACAAATACTGAGTTATAAAGCCTAAATAGGCTCATGCATAACAGAAAAAAATTGGCATTATTTGTATTCTGCACAAAGCGGTTAAGCATTTCAATCTTGTGACTTACAACACTTATTTCTATCACCTTTTTTCTGAGGAAAAAAAATTCTGCCACTGGTGTGAGATGATTTTGACTCTTTTCTAGATTTGTCCATGGGGTTAGATAATTTCACTTACCCCGTGGACAAATCTAGAAATGAGTTATGATTTCTGCTCTGACATGCAGATGGTAGGGTCAAAGATTGCCATGAATCTATAGATCCAACTTGCCTCGTGTCAACAGATCAGGCTGTTGATGGTGACGGTGAATTCGTGCAGGGAATGTTTCCCTGGTGCACCTTCAATCGCCTCATATCACTCAATCTTCTGTTGATTTCCACAGCCTATCGTAGTATCGTTGTTGACCATGTGTATCCCTTTACTATCACAATTTACCTTTCCTCTAATGACTTCTTCCAGCATGTTTATTCACCATGTCACAAAGCAAAAGTCATCTCCAAATGGTTTCATGAAGATGGCTGTTGGTTCCATATCCTCCAGCAGCAGCGGCAGTCTGCAGATCGGAGCCCAATACAGCACCACTGGGATGTGCTTGAATAGCATGGGTGCACTGCTGATGTATCTGTGGACATTATGTGATGCAATCATCTCAACATGGACTAGAATCCTAAAGCGGTGTTTCCAGCGTCTTGTAGAATTCATGCCACAAAAAAACTGAGATTTTTTGAGTATTCTGTGGTGTGCCTAATAAAGAGGTTAATGAGTGTTTGAAAACCTGTACAACAGGTAACTATGTAAACACCTCTGTCCCAAGTAATTCTGTTAAAAGTCTTTTGCAGGTTACGATGTAAATATCTCAATCTCAGGTTCCTCAATGAAAGCTTCGAACACATGTAACACTCTGACATTCCAATACAGGCATTTAACCAACTTTCTCATCCAGAGCAATGGCTATTAAAAACCTCAACCCAAGTAACTCTGTAAAATTGTATATCCTTGGGAACTGTGCAAGGATTTCTATCCAAAAATCTACTCTGCCAGTTTTCTTTAAGGTCAGATTTTTGTGTTTCCTCTGGGTTGCATTTTTAAATGGGGGAAAAAAGCGCTGTGGTGCAGAATATTCACTGTATCGTTTATTTCCTGTAGAATACCGGAGGCCGCACAGCACTACCTCGACTTGCTGACTTCTTTACAGGCGGATGGAACGTTGCTGGTATGTCTTCAGAATTAATTTTATATTTTTACTTTTGGATGATTAATTTAAATGTATTTAAGAACATTCAAAATTGATAGTCGCTGCACTAATTTGACACCTTTTCTGAGGTGTGTTGTTTAACGGTTCAGTTGTGTTCGTCCGGTTTCAGGCTTTTCCTGTGTTGAATGCCGGAGCCTAAACGGTCATATTTTGATCAATACAACTCAGGTGAACACAGGTGGCAGCCCAAGCCTTCCCAGGGTTCCTGAAATCTACCTCGAGGCGGCGTTTGCCTTGATTAAGGCCGAGAGATACTGTGATGCTGCTGCAGTTTGTGAGGAAGTCATCAGTCAGACAGTAGACCTTGTTCCTGAGAGCCTTGTGCTGGAGCTGCCAGTGGGATTACACGGGGGGCTGGACCCTGTGGGGTCCGCGTCTCTCTGCGGGAGGAATGGAGAGAACGCAGGAGAAAAACTGAACTTTGTGTTGTGGGCCGCAGCCTCCTACCTGCTTCAGGGACAGGCCTGCAGCCTGGCTGAGGACAATGCTGCGGCCGCAATCAATTTCACCAGGTAAGAAATCCTCCAGGTTTCTGATATGCTTGTGTGTCTTGTTTCTACAATAGAATACAATTCAATGAGAATACAATAGAATTCATGAGTTCAAGCATCAAGTAATGTGTTGTGATTTCAGCATCTGAGATGGAAATTATATTTGAATTGTCCATAATGTGCAAACTATTTCAGAATTGTGTAGTCTTTGTCTAGTTTGTCTCCTTGTTTTTTTCAATAAAGAACAGTGTGTGTATGTATCTTTAAATCCTCTCATCCTGGTTTTTCCCTCGTTTGAAAGTCTTGCGCAAGAAGGCATCCCAAACAAACTAGCAAATGCTTGCTTAATGCAAGGCCGCTCATTGGACAGACCAGCAGCGGTAGTATCACACTGTCCTCCTGCTGCAGTAAAACCCTCTCTCATTTCAGATCGCTAAATGTGCTCCTGACGGTGCTGGTTAAGAGTGGAGGTAAGCAGCCGTATGGCTGGGCGGCGCAGGGCCCCACTGCATGTGCCGCTCACTCCTACACTGAGTTTCACTGTCACAGTTCTGGTGCGGTAGATGGAGGGCAGGAACCCCTGTGTGTCGCAGATAATGAACTTCGGCTGTTTTTTTTTTTTTTTCACCTTTTATTTAAGCAGGGAAATTTCTATTGAGAACGTTATTCTCCATGACACACAGACAGAACAGCGGCAGGTGAAGTGGGACAGATGGAAACAGGGCTAAAGCCCTGGGCGCGAGTTTGGGGTTCCCAATTTCATCTGTCCAGGGATGCGTTTCCCAAAAAGCAACTTGCATAGTTCATCCATTCACAGTCAAGGGTTCCAACTGCGTAAGTTGGCATCTGTGAGTTTGGGAAACGCACCCCAGATGGAGTCAGAATCCCAACATCCACTGAGAATGTAAACCAGAAACTCTCTGGTTACCAGTCAAACAGCCTACCCCTCGGCCACATGGCCCCCCCAGCTGGTTGGTTTTGTTGGTGCATGAGGTGAAGGGGCAGCGCTCCTGTGTGTTACAGATGTGGAGTGCGGGGGTTCGGGGAGCAGGGAAGCAGATGGGCTCGAGCTGCAGACGCTGCAGAGGCTGAAGGGCCTGGCGCTGGCTGGGAGGGGAGTCTGCTCCATGCGCTCTGGGAAACTGAAGGAAGCCCTGCAGGACCTCCAGCTGAGTCTGCAAGCTTCTCCAGGTACCGCCTGCCCTCAGGGCTTAGCACATGGAGCTGTTTTTGTAAACGCCTGCATGATGTACTGTAAATGGCTGGATTTTTACTTACACCAGCACTACCAGCAATTCCTCGATAGAGAAAATTTATGTTATTATGTAAATTGACAGTTTTATCTCCTAGATTGAAATATGAGCTAAACCAAATTCTTATGCGGAGTTGCCCAAAAGCTACAATTTTGTGGTTCTGGATGAAATTGGCCCATCGTATTAGGATTCAGACTTTGTGAGCTGGGATTGACTTTCTTGGAAATTTTGGGACTATCTAATTGAATCTTGGCTCACATGTAATAAGACTTGCTGTTTGTGACGTTTCACTCCCAAACTGTGCAATATGAGCGCTTAAGTGTTTACAGACTATGAACATGCAAACCCCAATTCCAATGAAGTTGGGATGTCGTGTAAAACGTGAAAAAAAACAGAATACAATGATTTGCCAATCCTTTTCGGCCTATATTCAATTGAGTACACTACAAAGACAAGATATTTAATGTTCAAACTGATAAACTTTATTGTTTTTTGGAAATGTTCACTCGTTTTGGATTTGATGCCTGCAACACGTTCCAAAAAAGCTGGGACAGGGGCATGTTTACCATGTTGCATCACCTTTCCTTTTAATAACACTCAATAAGCGTTTGGGAATTGAGGACACTAATTGTAGAAGCTTTGCAGGAGGAATTCTTTCCCATTCTTGCTTGAATACATTTTCGTATTTTGTGCTTCATAATGTGCCACACATTTTCAATGGGAGACAGTTCTGGACTGCAGGCAGGCCAGTCTATTACCCGCACTCTTTTACTACGAAGCCACGCTGTTGTAACACGTGCAGAATGTGGCTTGGCATTGTCTTGCTGAAATAAGCAGGGACGTCCCTGAAAAAGACGTCGCTTGGATGGCAGCATACGTTACTCCAAAACCTGTATGTACCTTTCAGCATTAATGGTGCCTTCACAGATGTGCGAGTTACCCATGCCATGGGCACTAACACATCCCCATACCATCACAGATGCTGGCTTTTGAACTTCACGCTGATAACAATCCGGATGGTCCTTTTCGTCTTTAGCCCGGAGGACACGACATCCATGATTTCCAAAAACAATTTGAAATGTGGACTCGTCAGACCACAGCACACTTTTCCACTTTGTGTCAGTCCATCTCAGATGAGCTCAGGCCCAGAGAAGCCGACGGCGTTTCTAGGTGTTGATGTTTGGTTTTTGCTTTGCAAGGTAGACTTTTAACTTGCACTTGTGGATGAAGCGACATACTGTGTTAACTGCCAGTGGTTTTCCAAAGTGTTCCTGAGCCCACATGGTAATATCCTTTACAGAATGATGTCGGTTTTTAATGCAGTGCCTCTTTAGCGACCGACGGTCACGGCATTCAGTGTTGGTTTTCAGCCTTGCCGCTTACGTGTAGAGATTTCTCTGGATTCTCTGAATCTTTTGATGATATTATGGACTGTAGATGATGAAATCCCTAAATTCTTTGCAATTGCACATTGAGAAATGCTGTTCTTAAACTGGGACTATTTGCAGTTATTCACAAAGTGGTGAACCTCACCCCATCCTTGCTTGTGAACCACTGAGCCTTTCGGGGATGTTCCTTTTACACCTAATCACGGCACTCACCTGTTTCCAATTAACCTGTTCACCTGTGGAATGTTCCAAACAGGTGTTTTTTGAGCATTCCTCAACTTTCCCAGTCTTTCATTGCCCCTGTCCCAGCTTTTTTGGAACATGCTGCAGGCATCAAATTCAAAATGAGTGAATATTTCCAAAAAAAAAAAAACAATAAAATTTATCACTTTGAACATAAAATATTTTGTCTTTGTAGTGTACTCAATTGAATATAGGTCGAAAAGGATTGGCAAATCATTGTATTCTGTTTTTATTCACGTTTTACACAACGTCCCAAGTGTAACATTTTATCTGGCTGTAAACACCTAACACATTTTAACCTTCATTCATTCACACATTACTCGAACTGTCACAATATGAAAGCAAATATCCTGCCTTAAAAGGCTCCTCACTCCTCCATGTGGCTTGAGGATGCTGCACACAGTGATGTCATAACAGGCTCCTCCTCTCTCCTTGTTGCTTAGGGATGCAGCATGCTGATATGTGGCTGATGGAGGCTTTGTGGCAGCTGGGGCGAAAGGATGAGGCCATGTCCAAGTGGAGAAGGACAGGAGACTCCGCCCAGCGACCTGCACTCCGGGAGGACACACCTGGGTGAGCAGCAGATCATGCAGGCTGGAGCTCATTTGAAATTTTCTGGCTGCAACAGGTCTCAAAAAAGTTGGGACACAGGCAAAAAAAGGGCTGAAAAAGCAATTAATATATAAGCGAATCAGCTGAAAGAACATTTAGCAAGTAATTACATTAACTGGCATCAGGTGTGTAACATGATTGGCTATAAAAGGGATGTCTTAGAGAGGCTGAGTCTCTCAGAAGTAAAGCTGGCCAGAAGCTCTCCAACCCGTGAAGGCTCGCCTAAAAAAAATTGTGGAATACTTTAAAAAAAATGTTCTTCAACGTCAAATTGCAAAGGTTTTGAAGGTCTCATCTCTGTGCGTAAGGGACAAGGCCGAAGACCTTTACTGGATGCTCGTGATCTTCAGGCCCTCAGACGCCACTGCATCACTCACCGGCATGATTCTGTTATTGACATTACTAAATAGGCCCAGAAATACTTCAAGAAACCACTGTCTGTAAACACAGTCTGCCGTGCCATCCACAGATGCCACCTAAAACTCTATCATACAAAATGGAAGCCATTGTTAAGCATGATCCAGAAAAAAATGGACTGTAGCAAAGTGGCAAATTGTCCTGTGGTCAGACGAGTCCAAATTTGACATTCATGTTGGAAATCATGGGCATTGTGTCCTCCGGGCTAAAGAGGAGAAAGACCCCCCCCCTTCTGTTATCAGTGTTCAGTTCAAAAGCCAGCATGTCTGGTGGTATGGGGATGCATTAGTGCATATGGTGTGGGATACTTGCATGTTTTAAAAAGCACCATGAATGCTGAAAGGTATATAAAGGTTTTAGAGCAACATATGCTCCCTCCAGGCGACATCTATTCCAGGGAAGGCCTTGTGTATTTCAGCAGGACAATGCAAAACCACATACTGCAGCTATTACAACAGCATGGCTTCGTAGTAGTAGAAGAGTCCGTGTGCTGAACTGGCCTGCCTGCAGTCCTGATCTTTCACCGATTGAGAACATTTGGCGCATAATTAAATGAAAAGCCCGCCAAAATAGACCCAAAACTCTCCAGCAGCTGGAAGCCTGTATTAAACAAGAGTGGGATCAAATTCCAATGGCTAAACTCAAGAAACTTGTCTCCTCAATGCCCAGACGCCTCCACTCTGTGTTAAAAAGAAGAGGGGATGCTACACCATGGTAAACAGGCCCCTGTCCCAACTTTTTTGAGACCTGTAGCAGTCATCAAATTTGAAATGAGCTCATTTTGTGGATAAAATTGTAAAATTTTTCAGTTTCAACATTTGCTATGTTCTCTTATCTCTGTTCTATTGTGAATAAAATACTGGCTGGTGTGATCTGAAAGTCATTGCATTTTGATTTTATTCACAATTTACATTTGGTCCCAACTATTTCGGAATTGGGGTTGTACTTGTTTGACCTAAGGCAAGTGTTGAATGAAAACCTCTCCGAAGTTGTGGGGTAAATTGTTTCACTTAAATGTTGTTGTGTTGTTGCAGAGGTCTGCCTGTATATCTTCAGTACCGCCTTCAAAGCGGGATCTCTGAGCCGGAGGGTCTGATAAGGAGGATTGAAGACTTTATTCAGAGCAGAGGAGATTCTGCATGTGATCGTCTTTGATTAGCAGTTTAATTTCTGGGAAACCTATCACCTGCGGAATGTTTTTCCTGAAACTGGATATTGGCTGTCTGGATTTCTCAGCCGTCTACCTTTTTAAGCAGCCTGACCCTCCGTTTTCTGTAAACGTGAGTATTCCTGAGGAGGTGCTTTGAAAGTCTGTGTAAAATCTGTACTGAAAAAAATAATGCATCAAGCACCATCATGAGTGGAAAGTACAATGAACAGGCAGTCTACACTTGCTGACTATTTTCCATAAGAACTTTCTGAACTTTGCTAATTGTTACTCCATTGTATTTGCTATCTTATTTTGATAAGGTCATCGCACATTCATTCATGAGGATTTCTACAAATTCTCCAGAATGGCACATTTCCATCTGTTGGGTTTGGGTTACATGTTTTTTTTTTTTTTTTTTTTCTGAGGGAGCAAATCTGAGTACTTGGAGGAAACCCACATGAATACAGAATGAACATGCAAACTCCTCATTGGTTGGTTTCAGGCAGGAACCTGAACCAAGGCCATCTTTCCTGCAAGGCAGCAGCGTAGACCACTGTGCAGCAGTATATTATGCTAACGTTCCATCATATACTCGTGCCTCTCTGGTCTGCAGTTTTGTCATTAATATGCAGGATTAACATTAGAGTTTATTACGTATATTATAAATATTACGTTATAGTGCCACATGGTACACATATAATGTTTTCCTGGTAACTATTTTGTCCTGCTTGAAGCTGGAACTCTGTTCTTCCAAAATGAGCCTACCAAATGTGGCTACCGACTTGTGACGACCCATTCTGTCTTGCGTCCAGTTTTGTAAATTGTCTTTCATCTGCATTTAGCCGAAAATGGCACAAAAAGAAAGCTAATGTTTCATGACATGCACACTTTTGTGCACTTGAGCTTCGAGCCCCCAGACAGCAGTGCATTAAGAGCTAATTTGCTTTCGTAATGGAGGTCTGCTGGTAAATGCTACGGAAGACCAGTGTCAGTGAACACAGCTCGTTGCAGAATCATCAAATGCAAGTTAAAGAAGTATGTTGTATTTCACCGCTGGAAACAATGGTCTTGTCATAAAACTTGGCTGACTATGCAATAGAAAGGCAAAAAATTTAACAGCTCAAAAAAACATACGGCTCAAGTCTTCAGTGTTCCAAAATCCACTGTGTATCTCATCACACACAACTTTGCAGTAGCCATCAAGGAGAACAAGCAAAAGATCTTTTTCCCAAACATCGATACCATCGCTGAGGTTGGCCAGGGCTTTCCCTGACTGGCTGAATATTATGCATTTACCAAAGCTGTGGAAGCCATAGATGGTTGCCACATTAGAATTCAGCCACCTAAATCCAACTACAGTCATGATTTCAACTATAAACAATATTTCTCTATTCAAATCCAAGCAATATGCAAGGCATCAGGACTGTTTTTGTTGGACATTTTGCTTTCAGAACCGCAGCAGTCGGCCTTTATCTGCGTGTGTGGAAGTGGAAATTGGTTTTTGCTCTGAGGTCGTCATTGCTCATGCCTTCCTGCCCTATATGTATTATGGTAAGAGATGCCATCAAAGAAGATGTTCTGGCTGAAGACCCTGGACCTCGAGAATCAGAGGTGCATGTGGACTTCAGTGAATGAGGTGGTTTACGCATCAGGGAAAGGCTGCGGCCTCAGGGATCGCCGTCAGTTCAGCTGTCAATCTTGCTGAGAGACTTCAACTATGTAGGCATGTAAACTGTTTGATTAGTTTTTTTCCGTTTTATTTATTTCTTTGTTTAACACTTTTCATTGTGTAACATGGGGTTAATCCAAAAGGATCAAGCTTTGTTTTCATCTCATGGAATTTTTTAATTTGTTATGCATTTTAGCAAGATAATCAAGGTAGTCCTTTTTGTCTTGCATAGAAAATAAGTAAAGCTGCTTTCACACCGGACGCGAAACAAATTTTTCGCATGACAGGTTACATTCAAAGTCAATGCAAAGACGCGATACGCACGAAACGCGTGTATTCGCGTCTTTGCATTGACTTTGAATGCAATCTGTCGTGTGAAAAATTCGTTTCGCGTCCGGTGTGAAAGCGGCTTAAAGCAGAAATGGTGATAAACGGTGCTCAGAATGAAAATCGAAGGACACATCTGTGTTGAAAGCAAAACAAATTACACAGCTTACAAAAGCACAAAAACTCAGTCAATTTTCAACAATGCCGCCAGTTGAGATTAACCCTTAAGGCGCTGAAATATATTTTCAAACGCTTAACAATTTGAATATCTTTAGCTTTTGAAAACTTATATTGGCGACTTGTTGAAAAAACTCATATTTTTACCTCAATATACTTTTGAGAATTTTTTTTTTTTTTTTTTTTTGTTCTCATTTGCCTACAATATGGTCATTCCATGTCAAATCACCCAATGAGCTAAACCGCACCATCTCCAATTTTGCTCAAAATTTGTGTGTGAATTGGTCATGACCCAAAACCCCCAAATCTCAAATTTCAGCTCAATCGGACCTTCCAGTGCAGAGTAACGGCCTTTTGTTTTTTTTTTATTCAATATTTCGCAAAAAATGGCCGTGGCTGTTAAAATTCAAATGGCCATATCTCCAAAACTATTTGACCGATTTTGACAAACATCATTACACAAGCATTCCAAATCTGCCATTTTAAACTCATTCTGGTAACTCTGGGAGTGATGAATTATTGACGATATTTTGACCTCAAAATTGACCTTGAGGGTCGCATGACCTTGAATTTTTTTTTTTTTTTACACCAAATTGTACCCTGATGAGGTATCTACAACATATCAAAAACTTAGAAACATATTAGTTTTATTTATAGAGTAATTCAAAATTAAAAATCATGTGTCCAGCCATTTTCTGAGAGTTCTTGTGCAATTAGCAATGCACTGGGACTCCCTGGACTAGGAAGTGGTGGTCCCCTATAATCAGTCATCACAGCATGCTTAGGAAGTTAGACAAAGGAACTTCAACTCTCAATTTCAATTTTTAGAATTTGTAAATAACTGAGAGCATTAAAAATGTAAGTACATGTAGGCCTATATCTTCATTTTATTCAGGATGCCTTCCTTCAATGAATCTTGTTTACAGTTTGTTTGTATTAGGAGACAAATCAATCAAAACACTGGCTATCACGGAATGACAATTGTTGGCTACCTGAGGTGGATATTCTATGTGTTATTGACACCCCATCACTTACATCATCCTCATCAAAGCAATATACTCTCAGCCACAGTGACTTGATGAAAATTTCGAAAGTCTGACCAGTTTGGCAAATTGATTCTGAATAAACTGAACCAAGTGGGACTACACTTCCAGGAGCAACTTCGATAGTGGGATTTGAGTTTGATTTTTTACTACGAAACCCAAAACCAGTGAAGTTGGCACGTTATGTAAATCGTAGATAAAAAAAGAATACAATGATTTGCAAATCCTTTTCAACTTATATTCAATTGAATACACTGCAAAGACAAGATGTTTAATGTTCAAACTGAGAAACTTTATTTTTTTTTTGCAAATAATCATTAACTTAGAATTTAAAGGCAGCAACACATTGCAAAAAAGTTGACACAGGGGCCTTTTTACCACTGTGTTACATCACCTTTCCTTTTAACGACACTCAGTAAACGTTTGGGAACTGAGGAGACCAATTTTGAAGCTTTTCAGGTGGAACTCTTTCCCATTCTTGCTTGATGTACAGCTTAAGTTGTTCAACAGTCCGGGGTCTCCGTTGTCGTATTTTACGCTTCATAATGCGCCACACATTTTCAATGGGAGACAGGTCTGGACTACAGGCAGGCCAGTCTAGTACCCGCACTCTTTTACTACGGAGCCATGCTGTTGTAACACGTGCAGAATGTGGCTTGGCATTGTCTTGCTGAAATAAGCAGGGCGTCCATGAAAAAAGACGTTGCTTGGATGGCAACATATGTTGTTCCAAAACCTGTATGTACCTTTCAGCATTAATGGTGCCTTCACATATGTGTAAGTTGCCTATGCCATGGGCACTAATACACCCCATACCATCACAGATGCTGGCTTTTGAACTTTGCGCCTATAACAGTCCGGATGGTTCTTTTTCCTCTTTGGTCCGGAGGACCACGGCGTCCACAGTTTCCAAAAACAATTTGAAATGTGGACTCGTCAGACCACAGAACATTTTTCCACTTTGCATCAGTCCATCTTAGATGAGCTTGGGCCCAGCGAAGCCGGCGGCGTTTCTGGGTGCTGTTGATAAATGGCTTTCGCTTTGCATTGTAGAGTTTTAACTTGCACTTGCAGGTGTAGCGACGAACTGTAGTTACTGACAGTGGTTTTCTGAAGTGTTCCTGAGCCCATGTGGTGATGTCCTTTACACACTGAGGTCGGTTTTTGATGCAGTACCGCCTGAGGGATCGAAGGTCACGGGCATTCAATGTTGGTTTCGGCCTTGTAAACTTACGTGCAGTGATTTCTCCAGATTCTCTGAACCTTTTTGACGATATTACGGACCGTAGATGATGAAATCCCTAAATTTCTTTTTGCAATAGCTCGTTGAGGAATGTTGTTTTTAAACTGTTCGACAATCAGCTCACGCATTTGTTCACTAAGTGGTGACCCTCGCCCCATCCTTGTTTGTGAATGACTGAGCATTTCAGGGAAGCTGCTTTTATACCCAATCATGGCACCCACCTGTTCCCAAATAGCCCGTTCACCTGTGGGATGTTCCAAATAAGTGTTTGATGAGCATTCCTCAACTCTCTCAGTCTTTTTTGCCACTTGTGCCAGCTTTTTTGAAACATGTTGCAGGCATCAAATTCCAAATGAGCTAATATTTGCAAAAAATTAGAAAGTTTGCCTGTTCGAACATTAAGTAACTTGTCTTTGCAGTGTATTCAATTGAATATAGGTTGAAAAGGATTTGCAAATCATTGTATTCTGTTTTTATTTACGATTTACACAACGTGCCAACTTCACTGGTTTTGGGTTTTGTAGAAAGTGTGCAAGCTATCAGGGTAAAAAAACATTACTTGACCATACATGGAACAAGACTACACTTAACAGAACTCAACTGTGGGGATAAGTATGTACGTAGTACATTATGTGTACATTTAGTGCAACCAGACCTGAATTTAAGCAAGGGTATACCAGATTTAATTAGATATTGCTGAAAAACAAAAAATATGTTTCCAAGTTTTTGATACGTTGTCGATACCTCATCAGGGTACAATTTGGTGTTAAAAAAAATTCAAGGTCAATTTTGAGGTCAAAATAAAGGTCAATTATTCATCACACCCAGAGTTACCAGAATGAGTTTTAAAATGGTAAATTTGGAATGCTTGTGTGATTCCCTTTCCAACAATACCTTGTTTGTCAAAATCGGTCAAGTTGTTTTGGAGATATGGCCATTTGAATTTTGGCGGCCACGGCCATTTCTCGCAAAATATCGAAAAAAACAAAAGGCCGTAACTTTGCACTGGAAGATCTGATTGAGTTGAAATTTGAGATTTGGGTGTTTGGGGCCATTGCCAACTTGCATACCAAATTTGAAGAAAATCAATACAAGTGAGGTGTAGAATCCCATTTTTTGGGGTGATTTGACATGGAATGACCCAATAGTCCTTTTCAATATATTTAGTAGTATATTTGGATCCCTTTTAGACAAATATGGTGGTTTATAATCATCAGAGCACACTACTGTATATTTTTCAAAAACCAATAACATTTCTCAGTTTCAACATCTGATATGTTGTCTGTGTACTATTTGCAATTAAATGTAGAGTTGGGAGGATTTGCAAATCACTGCATTCTCTTTTTATCTACATTCCTCACAGCATGCCAACTTTTTTTGAAATGGATTTGTATAAAGATTACGAGAATGCATTCAATACATGGGACAAATGAGTTCTTTCTGGAAAAAAAAAACCTTTACACTCACACAAAAAATGTATATTGGCCACACTCACACAAAAAATGTATATTGGCCTACATCAATCTCAGTTGTGATAAAGAAATCTCGAATCTGATGGTTCCTGAAAGTAGCGGTACATTCTTCTTCTTCTTCTTTGTCTTCGTCTTCTTTGTCTTCTTCTCCGTCTTTGGCTGCGTCTGAAGAGTCTTTTTTGCTTAGGAAAGTTCCTAACTCCTAAAAAATGATCCGGTAATAATTACGTGGCTGCCATGATAAGTGTATTCGAATTCTTCAAATGTTAAGGAAAGGTGTCTCAGTGCCTCCTAATTTACCTCCTTTAGCATAGGGTACACAGAACCATCCTTTTCGTAAAGAAAGGAGAGAAAGCTATCCCACAATTCTGCGCAGCTGCAATATTTAAACGACGACCACTCATCCAACTAATCGCGTAAAGAAACGTATATGATGGGCAGGGGACTCCTGATCACGTTGCCTAGTGTAAGTGCATTCGGATTCTCTGATTAGCGCGGTTGTCTTCCTAAGCCGTTAGGAATTCCCTTAAACACCTTTCCTTTCCCTCATGACATTTTCCACAAAGGTTAAAGAAAAGTGGTTAGGGATTAGTGGATAGGCCATAATTTTTTGACTATTCGGACGCAGCCTTTGTCTCTTTCTCCTTCGTGTTTAATGGTATTTTTGAAACTTTTTCTTTGGTGCATACTGCCACCTACCATACCAGAACATGAAGGCCAGGATCTAGTTCACTGCTAATTAAGAATTTGCCCCGATACCCATACTTGCAGTTTTTTCTCTTCGTCAAGTGGCCACTCGAGTGATGTTTTCTGGGATCTGGCCAAAGTGTGCAAGAGGCGTGAAGACTGCAAGTGCTTGCTCACATTGAGATGGTCTCAACAAACAGAAAAAGCTTCCAGTTGAAGCTGCAGTTTGTCAAGTTTATGAGCCAAGAATGACATAAAGTAGAACCCCAATTTTGAATTAGTTGTGACGAAGGGTAAATTGTGAATAAAATCAAAATGCAATAACTTTCAGATCACATGAGCCGATATGTTATTTACAATAGAACATAGATAACATTTCAAATGTTGAAACAGACATTTTACATTTTTACCCACAAAATTAGCTAATTTCAAATTTTCTGGCTGCAACAGGTCTCAAAAAAGTTGGGACACAGGTAAAAAAAAAAGGGCTGAAAAAGCAATTAATATATAAGAATCAGCTGAAAGAACATTTAGCAAGTAATTAAGTTAACTGGCATCAGGTGTGTAACATGATTGGCTATAAAAGGGATGTCTTAGAGAGGCTGAGTCTCTCAGAAGTAAAGATGGCCAGAGGCTCTCCAACCTGTGAAGGTTTGCATAAAAAAAATTGGGGAATATTTTAAAAACAATGTTCCTGAACATCAAATTGCAAAGGCTTTGAAGGTCTCATCATCGACAGTGCATAACATCATCAAAAGATTCAGAGAAACTGGAAAAATTTCTCTGCGTAAGGGACAAGGCCGAAGACCTTTACTGGATGCCCGTGATCTTCGGGCCTTCAGACGCCACTGCATCACTCACCGGCATGATTCTGTCATTGACATTACTAAATGGGCCCAGGAATACTTCAAGAAACCACTGTCTGTAAACACAGTCCGCCGTGTCATCCACAGATGCCACCTAAAACTCTATCATGCAAAAAGGAAGCCATTGTTGAGCATGATCCAGAAGCGCCGCTGTGTTCTGTGGGCCAATGCTCATTTAAAATGGACTGTAGCAAAGTGGCAAAGTGTCCTGTGGTCAGACGAGTCCAAATGTGACATTCTTGTTGGAAATCATGGGCGTCGTGTCCTCCGGGCAAAAGAGAAGACCACCCCTCCTGTTATCAGCGTTCAGTTCAAAAGCCAGCATCTCTGATGGTATGGGGATGCATTAGTATATATGGTGTGGGACACTTGCATGTTTTAAAAAGCACCATGAATGCTGAAAGGTATATAAAGGTTTTAGAGCAACATATGGTCCCCTCCAGAAGACATCTATTACAGGGAAGGCCTTGTGTATTTCAGCAGGACAATGCAAAACCACATACTGCAGCTATTACAACAGCATGGCTTCATAGTGGAAGAGTCCGTGTGCAGAACTGGCCTGCTTGCAGTCCTGATCTTTCACCGATTGAGAACATTTGGCGCATAATTAAACGAAAAGTCCGCCAAAATGGACCCAAAACTCTCCAGCAGCTGGAAGCCTGTATTAAACAAGAGTGGGATCAAATTCCAATGATCAGGATTACTTTGAAGAACCAAAGCCCTAATACAATCTATTTTCGATAACAAACTCCTTACATTAAGATACAGAATACCAAGACCACATTTCCAAGATTGAAATGCTACTGGAGTTAAAACAACAGGAGACAGTTAAAATAACATCTGGTGACTGAATATGGACTTGTGACAGGTTAGTGACAGAAACACCACTGGGTCTGTATTTCTGCCGTGGCAGGTGTGTGCGAGCGACTTGCGGAATAGGCTGTGCAGTTATACCAGTTGTTATGACTTAAAAATCACAACAAAGAAAACCAGCAATGACAACTTAAACAAATTTATTCTTCACTGATAAAAAAAACCTCTACAAATAATCCACTGTTTAATCTTATAATAACACTCTAATGCCACTATGTAACTCTGTTGCCAAAACAAAAACTCTGCCTCTACTGACCAAAATCACAGCATTTATATAGACTAGCAACATTCTGGAAAGATCTACAGGATTCCTGGGTAATCCCGCCCCCTCCAGGCAAGAGGATGCCAGAAGCTTCTAGAAAGCACTAGTCTATTTCTTCGCAAAGAAGTGGTATTGCATCAGATCATGTTTTTCTACAGTCATACCACCAGAGGGTGCCAAATGATGAACAAAATAAACAAATAGCTGACCAGTCATAATGGGCATTTAAATAGTGTCTAACAAATCTCCATTTACAAATGATATACAGTGCTGTACATAAAATACTCATACATAACACAGTTGTCTCAGAAAATGAAACACAATTTCTAGCGCTGCATGGGATATTTAAAAAACCAACAGATAGACCAAGATCACTATAATATGCATCGACAGCCAGACACCAGGAGGAGCTCCTAAGGGAGACAGTGCTTACCTGATGCCTGACCCCCACCAAACCCTCTCTCCAATACTCCCTGCGTCTCTTCCCCCTTTACATGTATTACACCCAAAAACTATCTTACAGCATCCACTACCATTTCAATTCTCTTTGTTTTACTTTCTCTCTCCCTGGAACACATTACCGCTGTTATGTATAGGAATTTTTCTAATTCTGTACCGACACGAATCTGTGATTGTCAACAAACAAATTGGAGAGTTGATTTAAAGCTGTATTTACTAGGAAATCCTTAATTCAGAGTAGTTTCTTTGCTATATTAAAACTAAGATGACAAATGAATAATATAGAAGTAAATAGTTTTCACCCACTTGCGTGGTACAGTGTTCAGGGTATTCAAAAAAAAAAAAAAAAAAAGTCCCTATCCAGTGATGAAATGGTCCTAAAGGGGATATCCAAAAAAAAAATAAAAAATCCAAGAATTTCTGTCCCTTGATGTAGTCGAGAAGGAAAACTATACGGCCAACGATGTAGAATAAGAAACAGGCTTGACTGAATCCAAGATCAGCTGAATAAATGTTGTAACGTGTCCAAGAACTGCTAAATCTAAAAATAACTGCCTCATAAGCCCGCAGGTACACCCCAAAGAACTTTCCAGAAGTTTCCACAGTCTTCTTGATTTTTCTGTCTTGCTTGAGAACCTCCCATACCAATGTAATCACTTCTGGTCTTGTGCCAGTACAATCCGGTTGTAACTAGAACTTGCCAGTATAGTTGAGAAATATACAGAATTTTCTAGTCTGTTCCACAAAACACTAGACTATTCTACATTAATTTTCATACTGTATATATAGGACCACCATTACCATAAAAGCCAGAAAACCTTTCTTATTTATTCTGGTGGTATCATATTGCTCTCCAACTGCCTGAACGCTTGCCTGTTATTTTCTCAAAGTCACCTTTCCTCGGCAAATTTTTCCCTGAATTATGTCCTCTCTGCATCCCTCTCCATTTTTTTCACAGCAGCGCACCAATGTCATGACTTCCCCGTCAGTGGGAACACACCACCTGTAATTTCCACATACTACATTCCTCCTTCTCCTCACACCCCTCTTTCATTACGAGAAGTACCTCAAAAGTGAGGACTTTCTTACATATATCGCTCACACCAACGTGACACTTGGCTGGCATAGCACTCCAGCACTCCTCGTCATCATGTAAATATGAGAGCTTACTGCACCAATTAAGTAGAGCCGTGTCGGTTTAGAGCGTCCGGTAGGGGAAAACCAAAAATATAAAACTCAGAATAATTAACCAATAGAACTTGTGTTGCTTGTTAGAAAAAAAAATCCGCAGCCTTAGCCGTATGTCCGATTGGTGCGTGTTTTACGGCATATGTTAAGATGTGACCAATTACATCGCCGTTTCTAGGCAGAACGCGACAATAACATTTTTCTGATAGGCAGTTTTCTCACCGGCCCTCAAGCAGCACTGATGCCAACGAGCACAGCGGCCTTGAGTTCAGTTTAGGGAGAAAGGAATTGATCACAGAGGAGAAGGTTGAGGAAGAGATTTAACAAAGCAATACTCCACAGACATAGCGACGTCTTATTTATCAAATAATTCAGGAGGAGCAATATGGCTTCGGGCGTCGAGTAAGTAGCACCAGCCGAATATCTAACGTTTGACCCATCTATAGGGATGTTTTTGTGTCGTGGATTCGCGTTTTAATGAATCATCGTCTGTCATGATGTTCTACCTCGACAGTTGAGTTAGCAGGCTAGCAAAAGGCATTTAACGTTTGTTCAGACGTCAGCGTAGTCAATGCTTGGACCCGGTATTTTAAAGTAGTGGCCAATTCTTTCCATATACTGTAATCTATATTACTGTTTATCGTAGCGGTCATTGTTTATTAAAAAAAAAAAAAAAAGAAAACGGGAGTACTCGCGGTGGGTAGATGGTTAGCTAGCAAGATAGCATGCTGGTTTGGAAGTCTATCATAAGTGCTTATTTTTCCTAACGAAGTAGTGGTACCACTTCCGCACTGAGCCAGATTCCAGCCAATCAGATTGTACCTAACTGGATTTGTAAACCAATCAGATTGTGCGTAACTGTAATTTTTTGTCCCCCCTAACTTAGTTATGTAAAATAACCCGACGTCCAAACCTGGGTCGTAACTGCAGTTTTAGCGTTAGGCTAAGACGAAGTAACTTATGTTCGGCAGCTAAACCGGATGAATTAGTGAATTAACTCGCCATAAGTGTAAAGCCGTTTTCACACCGGACGCGAAACGAATTTTTCGCTTGACGGATTACATTAAAAGTCAATGCTAAGACACGAAAACGCGTGTATTCGCGTCTTTGCATTGACTTTGAATGTAATCTGTCGTTTCGCGTCCGGTGTGAAAGCGGTTTAAGGAATTAAGTTGGCCGTTGTCTTACTTATACAATGACTTTTGGCTCGCCGGCTGCGTGTGTGTGTTGTAGGTGCTGTGTAACGGTGGCTAAGTTAGCCAGCTTGTGTTAGGCTTCTGGCCTACCGGCATAGTGTGTAGTGGGGTAGGGCTAATCTGCTGAAAACATTCTGCTGAAAATTCGCTCACTAATTCTTATTTTTTTTCATCAACTCAACTAGACATTGATAGATGTACATCTCAAGAATAACTGGTGAAAACTTCATCACAGTATATTGAGAAATCAAGAAATTATGAAGGAAAGTAATAGATGGTTGTAGTTTTTTAATATTTATGTATTCTGCTGTTTTATATACATATGTGTGCAATTTTTTATTATTATTTTTTCTCTTCTTTTTTTAAACTATGGACTTGTATCACATAGTCTGAAATAAAGAGCGAATTGAATTTAAAAAATAGACATTTTCAGCAGATTAGTGTAACCTGTCAAAGCGACTGATGCGTGAGAGCTAACCGGCGATGTTGGCCTTATGGGAATCAGCTGGTGTCCCGCTTGATAAAGCTTAATAGTTAATGTTGTTATTTTGCTGATAATGGTTAAGTTTTTCCAACTGGGATACTGTTCGCTGCGTGATCGTTTGCCACATATAAGGTCTGCCATAGCTAGCTATTCAGTTAGCCGTTCAATTCTGGTGTTGGTTCAGAGGTCTGGCTAAATGGTAATGGCTTTCTATGATGGCTAGCGTTAGCTACGTCAGAAATGAAGCCGCTGGTAAATGAGGATCGCTTGCTTAGGTTAACTGGTTACCTGGCTAACTGACGCTAATTATTTTACGATTCTAAGTCCGTTTGTTAACCGTTTAGTGGATATACTGCGCGTAACGAGTAATTTCTTGTTGGAAATCAGTTGGTAAGACATTGTAAAATCGGCATGATGATCACGTTCGGTTGCACTTTCGTTTCTTTTACTGCTGTGTCATCTGGGCCTCGAAGCTGCTTCACACCGGACGCGAAATGATTTTTTTCGCACGACAGATTACAATCAAAGTCAATGCCAAGATCGCGTCTTTGCATTGACTTTGAATGTAATCTGTAGTGCGAAAAAATTCGTTTCGCGTCCGGTGCGAAAGCGGCTTTAACTCGTGAGTCACTGTGACGCTCGCAGGTAGCTCGCTAGCGTTATTATGCTAACCAATGGCTTTCTTCATTGAGACAGCCGTATTTAGCTGGGGAGCTAACGTCCATAGGTTGGCTCCGTTTATTTTGGTGGTGCGTCACGTTAGCCTGTCTTTGGTGTGATGGCTTGCTTGAGTAGTGTAGCTTATGTTGGGTCGTCGGCAAACTATACTGGACAAAGAAAGTTAGGGATCACCCCAAATTTTGAATTTGAAATCTGTGATAGTTTGTATTTTTTTCCATATAATATTTTAATATTGAAAAGTTGGGTGATCCCTAACTTTCTTTGTCCAGTATAAGTAAACTGGTAACTTCACAATTTTGCTTTGCTTGCTGGTGTGATCAAATCTCTTTGAACTGGCTTGCTCGGTAGCTTAATTGCGGGGTCCCAATCCAAGTCACATGTTAAAGTTGACGAGCAGGGGTGTGAAGTCCGGGTTCAGAAAGTAAAAATCCTCCCCAGAACTTTATTCCAACCACCTGGATTTACTTCTGACGGGAGATAGAGCCAATATGAGTGATCAGCTCATTCTGTGGGAGGGAGAAAAACTTGGCAGGACTTTTACTTTCTGACCCCTGGATTTTACACCTCTGTACGAGTACTAAATTAACTCGCACGGTCGGGTTGGGAATATGAAATTTAAAGCATTCTTGGGGCCATTGAATGACTGGTTTACCGTTGCTAACGAATATGGTTTGGAAGCACGGATTCCCTCAGGGGTGTAACATTCAGACACTGGATAACGGTGGCTAGTTCAGCCGTGATCTGGAGCTGAAGCCATCAGCTTTATCCTTAGTTAAGTTATTCAGAAAATAGCATACCGCATTCAGCAGCCGGAGATCTGAACTAAACTGCTAATATTTCTGGACAGTGCGACGAATTATGGTTGACTTCTTTTTATTATTTATTTATTTATCTCGAACGACAATCAAAATAAAAATAAAAAATAGTTTATTAATAACAATAAACAGCAACGAAAAGAAAGGTCAAACAAATAATAAAAGTAATAATAAGAAATAAAATAAGCCATCGTCATCAATAATGGAAAAGAAACAAAGGTTTTAAGACCTCCAGGACCATGTTTGTTGACCACTGATATTGAGAGCTCGACCAGTTAGTTTTGGAGCCGAAGTGGTCTTGAATGGCCTGTTGCTCGGCAAAAGTCATCCTTTGTTTATGTGTGAATTGACTTGTGTCGGTTTATAGTTGACAAGTTTGAGTTGTTAGTCCACCCGAATTATTGATATTCGCATCGTTGGATGCAAGTTTTCTGATGTTCTATTAGATGTGTAGCGTAAACGAAGGGGCAAAAGTCCATTTGCCAGTTATTTATGCAGCAGTACTTGGTGTTAAATGTCTGAGTAACACTTCAATAATTTCCTCCATACAGATCCAAAAATGACGATCTATCAACTGCTATTTTAAAGCAAAAGAGCAGACCAAATCGATTGATTGTGGATGAATCGATCAATGAGGACAACAGCGTGGTCTCTCTCTCTCAGGTATGGCTCTGAATCTGCAGTTGCAGTCACTGCCTCCCTAGTTGTTCAAGGTCTCTGCTGGCAAAACAGTATTGTCCTGCCTCCATGTTTGACAATGGCTCGAGGTAATACTTGTGAAAGTATTCCTGTTTTGCTGCCAAAAATGCTGATGACATGTTTTAAAGGTTGGCTGATGAGTTTTATTCTGTTGTTTTTTCTAATCTTTATTTAACTAGGGAAGGTCCTTTCAGAACATTTCTCTTTTTCAAGGTTGCCAGTGTCTTGAAAGCGTGGTGACCGATCGCCAGTATAATGTTGATAAAATTATTTATTTTGCGCTTGGCTTTCCATTACACTTGGCAATTGAAATGAACCCCACTTTCCTCACCATCTGTGAGCTCAGGGAGCACTTGCCTCCTGTTGCTGGTGAGATTTAAACTATCGAGTGTTTTCCTTTAGTATCGCTCTGACCGTATCAAACTCTCTCAGAGCTAAAGCTGTCAGTTGCTTTTTTTGGACCTTGCAGAGATTACAATATGAATGCACCAAGTGTGGGACAGTGACTACTTTTTCATAACTACATTTACAAATCGAAAGATTCTCTTTACCCAGTGGCTGGATTAAAATCGGGTGTGAACTTTTTCCTGCCATGGTGACATCACATCGCACTACAGTAATCTGCCTAGTTTCGTTGATGAGGTCAACCAGAGTTACACAAGAAACAAACAAAAACCATCTTGTGTTCCCAGTGAACAACTGACCTACCATAAAACACACTGACCCTTAAGTTTTTAGACTACTGTTCAAAATAAAAACTTATGAAAGCTGATCCAGCCCTATTCCTGCTTACGCAGCATGTGGATTTTGAAGTTTCATTTATTTATTTTATTTCTGCCCAGAACAATTTAAGTTAAACGGAGAACCTGCCTTCATGGCAGTTACTGGTGGGGATGGTCGATGTTTTATCTCTGCTTCTGACAAAAGCCTCAGTGACAGATTGATGACAGGGACTTGCTCTTGGGCTGCGATTAATCCACCTCCTTGGTTTGTCACCATCATTGTCAACTGTATCTCACAGAAGTCGGCATATTGTAACTAGCGTGCATTTACGCTTGCTAGCTAGCTTAAAATGAAAGGGAGTAACAATGCCACATTTCGTCATGTTGCATTGCCCTGTCAATCTGCACCAACAGAGCTGCAAGCTAACTGAAGTTTCTTAAGTTCCAGATTGTCTGGCCAGTCTTGACTGGACGCTGTGTTGCTTCCAGTCACTGTGCTAATTGGACAGTAGGGCTTGAAGGGCTGTCTGTTAACCAGAGTGTAGCGCTGTCATTGCAAAATTCCCCTTTGAGTAAAAATTTTCAGTAACTTGCAACTTCAGTGTTGAAATTGTGATAATTGTCGAGGTATGTTTTCGAAGACTGCTTGAAACTGAAAATGAAAATGAGAAGCTGCATGAACGAATTCCTCTTCATTAGTTTTCAGCTGTCTAATCTCCTCAAACATCTCCACATCATTTTAAATTTGATTATTCCAGATCAATCTGCTGGGGAACATCAGTGTAGCATTTTTAAACCATGTTTTGCTTCTCTCCTTCAAATGAGAAGCATCTACAATTGCCTTTGAGATTCATTCACTAATTTTATTTTTCTTGTTTTTTGTGTTCTTGGCCTTAAGGGCTACTGCACGGTGAAATCTGCGTGCGAGCTATGGACCAAGATGTATTTGCATCTGCTTCTCGTGTTTCACATCTAATGACACTTAATTTGTAGGGATAACTGTCAGTGACATTCAATACTTTATCAGTTCTGGTATTTCCAAGGCATGTGTCAGCACTTTGGCGGAATGCTCAATTGTTGAATTGATTGTCATTGAATCAGCCATCTCCACTGATAGCGTTTTCTACAACAACGTGGCTGCATAGGTCACCTGACGAGTTTTTTTTTTTTTTTTTTTTTCTTGGAGCCCTCATGTGGCAGCCGTCTCGATCTGGGGAGTGTAACTGTACTGCTGTGTCATGATGCCACTGCCCTGTTGTGATGTCACTGCCCTGTAGGCTAAGATGGATGAACTTCAGCTCTTCAGAGGAGACACGGTGCTCCTGAAGGGTAAGAAGAGGCGGGAGACGGTGTGCATCGTGCTTTCCGACGACACCTGCTCTGATGAGAAAGTTCGCATGAACAGGGTCGTCCGCAACAACCTGCGGGTGCGCCTGGGCGATGTGGTCAGGTGAGACGCTGCCGCTTGTGTTGTGCTTTTGGCACTGTAGGAGTTCAGGTGACAGAGAGCGGTTTGCATTCCTCCGTCCTCGGGTGCGACTCTGCGATTGGAGTTACCCTGGCTAAGTTCCCACTGCCACTGGTATTAGACATTGGCTTCTTCCCAGTAACTGTTCCTGCCATCTCGTGGCCTTCAGTGCGCATTCATGTGCCGCAGAATAAGTGTGCAAGGCTGTCCCATTTCTGAAAATGCCCAAGCTCAGGTGTGCTTGAAGGTTCCCTGACATGAAGCACAATGCCTGAAAGTGTTGGTTTATTTTGTTCTACATAACATAACATAACAAAACATAACATGAATGGCGAGAACAGGCCGTTCAGCCCAACTACGCTCGCCAGTTTCTTTATACTATTGTGAATATATCCCTTCAGACACTCAATGACTCAATGGTATCTAGCTTTAAGTCAAGCCTACTCTTGAAAACCCCCAAGGTCTCTGCCTCAACAATATGGTCAGGCAAGCTATTCCACATCGAAATTACTCTTTTGGTGAAGAAACATTTCCGAATATCAGTGCTAAATTTACCTTTGGTCAACTTCCATTTGTGACCCCGAGTTCTACTAACAACACTTGGTTGAAGGAATCCTACATAATTCACTTTGTTAATCCCTTTAACATATTTAAAGACCTCAATCAAATCACCCCTTAGTCTCCTTTTCCTAAGACTAAAGAGATTAAGGATCTTCAGCCTCTTCTCATAGCTTTCATCTTTTATACCTGGAATTAGCTTAGTGGCTCTTCTCTGAACTTTCTCTAGAGCCTCTATGTCTTTCTTAAAGTATGGTCCCCAGAACTGTACACAATACTCCAGATGTGGTCTGACGAATGTGTTGTACAAAAGAAGCATCACCTCCTTAGATTTGTACTCAATACTTTTGGCAATGTATCCCAGCATCCGATTGGCTTTTTTAACTGCTACGGCTCAATGGCTGGAGCCTGTGAGGGTTTGGTCAACAATCACTCCCAGATCTTTCTCGTGTGGAGCAGATTCCAGTTTTAAACCTCCCATGAAGTAATCCCGTCTAATGTTTTTATTACCTACATGTACTACTTTACATTTCGCTACATTAAATTTCATTTGCCACATTTCTGCCCAATTCTGGATTCTATCCAAATCATCCTGAATCACTTTAGTGGACTCTAAACTATTTGCCAAACCCCCCAGTTTAGTATCATCTGCAAATTTAACTAATCTGCTCTCAATATTCCTATCAAGGTCATTAATGTAGATGAGGAACAGCAGGCGTCCCAACACCGATCCCTGGGGGAGGCCACTCCCCACCATACCTAGCTCAGATGAGATACCACTGACCACCACTCTTTGTGTTCTGTCCTGTAACCAGTTTTGAATCCACTCCAGAAGACCTCCTGTAACTCCAATGGAGCTCATTTTATAAATTGGTCTCTTATGCGGTACTGTATCAAATGCTTTATGAAAATCCAAGCATATGATGTCATAAGCCCTGCTCTGGTCATAAGTCTTAGTGGCCTCTTCAAAAAATTCCAGAAGGTTTGTCAGGCATGACCTTCCCTTACGGAAACCATGTTTGCTATCCCTCAAGATACTGTTCCGCTCAAGAAATAAGTCCAACTCATCTTTTATGATGGATTCCAATATTTTGCACGCAATGCAAGTTAAACTGACTGGCCTGTAATTTCCTGGCTCAGTACGGTCCCCTTTCTTATATATTGGTATTATATTGCCCTGTTTCCAATCATTTGGTATTTCTCCAGTTTCTAAAGACCGTCTGAAGATGGCGGATAGCGGCTTAAAGATGATCTCACCAACTTCCCTGAGCACTCTAGGATATAAGCCATCAGGACCCGCCGCCTTATCTGCCTTTAGTTTATGCAACTTGTCTAATACTTCATTATCCCTAACCTCAATTTCCGCTAAATAATCTTGAGCATTTAACATGCCCTCTGGCCGAATAAAGACCCACTCTGAGGTAAAATTCTCAACAAAGTAACTGTTTAAGGCATCTGCAATATCCGTGTTATCATATAGCAGCGATCCATTTTTATTCTTTATGCACTTAACCTGCTCTTTGACTTTCCTTTTTTCTGCTACAGTACTGGAAGAAGCGCTTGGGGTTAGTTTTTGCCCCTCTGCAATTTGTCTTTCATACAGTCTTCTAGCATTCCTCAGCTCTTTTTTTTGACCACAGCCCGCATTTTACAGTATTCAGCCTTAGTGTTCTCATTGTTATCCTTTATGTACATCTTATAAAGATTCCTCTTTTCCCTCAAAATCCTACAAATACTTTTTGGTCATCCACTGAGGATTCTGCTTTTTCAGCTTACTTTTGGACACCTTTTGGAATGAATTTGCATTGTGAATCAAGTAAAACCCCTTAAATCTTTCCCACATTTCATTTACAGACTCACAGTCCAGGAGTGTCTCCCATTTTATTTCACTTAGATATGAGCGCATCCTGTCAAAGTTTGCTCGCCTAAAATTGAAAATTTTTGTTTTTGAATACACCTTTTTAACTTCCCATGAAACATCAAAATTAACAGCAGAGTGATCACTTGTCCCAAGTGGCTCCAGTACCTCAACATTGCTAATTCTATCTGGGTCATTACAGAGCACTAAGTCAAAAATTGCCTTCTCTCTTGTCGGTTTATTAACATACTGCACCAAAAAATTATCATTTATAACATCTAGAAATTCTTCCTCCCCCCTACCCTGTCCTTTCACCATTTCCCAATCAATACCAGGATAATTTAAGTCTCCCATAATAGTCCCTCCTCCTCTACAAGCTTGCGTAATCCTCTTAAAAAGCATTTCATTGACTGTA
Organism: Gymnothorax javanicus; assembly: GCA_029692085.1. NCBI lineage: Eukaryota > Metazoa > Chordata > Actinopteri > Anguilliformes > Muraenidae > Gymnothorax > Gymnothorax javanicus. The sequence continues at coordinate 387,918 of CM056194.1, read as the reverse complement.
CTGTTCATTGCTGGTGGCCGATAGCATACTCCTATGTTTAAACCTGTCTCGTGTTTGCCAATGAGCCTGACCCAGATATCTTCACAGGGCAAGGAATGTTCAATTTCAGGAATTTCCTGTACATTTATGTTTTCGTTCACATAGATTGCTACGCCCCCTCCTCGCCTATTACATCTATCCTTCCTAAAGAGCTTATAACCTTCTATATTATATTCATCTCCACGTGATTATTTATATATTTTCATCTCCACATGATTATTTATATCTCTCTATGCACTCAAAAGTTCTGAAATGGCTGAAAAATCCAGCAATTGCAAGGAAGAAATGTAATTTTTTTTTTTGCACTCTTGCGCCCGCCCCCTGAAAAAGTTGAAAGTTTCTGAGACGCAAGTCACATGACCTATGACGTGACCAAAGGAAGGCACATCCGCCATCGCGGTCTCTGCACGGTCCCTTTACGCGCTTGTTTACACACGTTTTCTATTGTGTTTGTTTAGTGTATGAGCCTGCAATAAAGATATCTATCTATCCATCTATCTAATTGTTACACTCGACAAACCGTGTTACATAGGCTAATGTAGCTATATGGCTGGTTACATAGTGGACATGAGGACAATTATCCAAACTCAGGTATAAATCTAATGACGAGTGTATAACAAGGCATCAAGATCACTCGCCGATTCATAAAAAATATTGTATGCACGTTGTGACTAACATTACAAGCCTATAAGCCAGCGTTAGTTCCACAGTGATCACGGATGCCCATCTCCTACAGCACAGCCGGCGATCAGGCATCGCAATACAGCCTCCCGAGTTCATCTGGCTGATGATGCGACCGCAGCTGTCGATAATCCAGTTACTCTCCAGCTGTGGCCGTTACCCCCGCCTGCTAACTTATTAAAGTTTACCACCTATGGCATTAAAATTCGGGATTATTTGCCAGAATAGGTGGCGTTAAACCGCTTTCACACCGCTGGACGCAAAACGAATTTTTCGCATGACAGATTACATTCAAAGTCAATGCAAAGACGCGAATACACGCGAAACTCTCTGCTCATAAAGCTCGCTAAACGCCCGAACCAAGGCCTGGGCGATTGGATAGAGGGAAATACACGCAACTGTCACTAACTAACGTTAACTTGCTAAATGGGTAGTTAAACTGACAGGTAGGTAGTTGGCGTGTAACTTGGCAGTTCTCTCAACACTGGACTGAACGCTTGGTGTATAATTTCATAATCGAAATTAATGATAATCTAACGGTATGTCGAACTTAAATTAGCTGGCTAACTACTGCAGGAAATTAACGTTAGTTAGCCAGCTAGCTTGCGTGCGTGTCTAAAGCAGCTTTCACACCAGATGCGAAACGAATTTTTCGCACGACAGATTACATTCAAAGTCAGTGCGAATACACGCGAAACGAGTGCATTCCCGTCTTTGCATTGACTTTGAATGTAATTTGTCATGTGAAAAATTTGTTTCGCATCCGGTGTGAAAGCGGCTTAAAGCCACCTATTCTGGCAAATGTTCTGGCAAATAATCCTGAAGTTTATAGTATTACAATAGTTTTTTTTTTTCTGGAGTGTTATTTTATTAGCTATGGTAGCCCTACAATATTTCAATAGTAACAATAAAATCTCTGTAGTGCGTTCCAAAAAAACATACAATTACTACAGTAATACTATAGTTTTTTGGTGGTAAAATTTATGGTATTCCAATAGTGGTTTTTTGCAAGGGTCTGTCAGCTGGCTATGGTAAATAAAGCGTAGTGTATATACATTTCGTTGTCGAGCGAGCGAGATCTGACCAGCTGCCTTCCTTGCTTGACGTTACGTTGATTGAGAAGGCCAGTTCCGGACATTTCGACCCATTTCGAAGGGGGCGTTGCCGATCAGCCTCGGCAGTCTGAAATGGTTTAAAAACCACAAATTTTCAGGGAAAGCGTTTGCATCTTCGTTTTCATCGTGAAAAATTACTATAGGTAGTTCTAATTGTTAATTTCGAGCCTATTTTATGTCAGGAAACCTTTAATCAACACTTTATCCACCCTTATCCTGATTACTGATTTGGAGTGGTTTTAAGGGCTTAGTGTATCCCACAATGCATCAGGATTTGTATGCAAAAGGAAAATATTCCAATGTAAATGGTTATGTCAGGTCACTGAAGCTTGTTATTGGGCAGAATGTTCAGTGTTAATTTCGCAACTGTTATCTGATTGGTTGCTTTTTTTATTGACACCTTTAACTAATTTATTGCTGTAATTTTAGATGATGATTTAATGTTTGGATGGCTAGTTGGGCCTTTATTCTCAAATTTATTCTGAATGCGTGTCCTTTTTGTCATTCTTGACTCATAAATGCCTCTAACTGCTGCCTGAACTGGAGACATTTCCCTTCTGTCAAGTGCATCCCAGCATGAGATGACAAAACTTCAAAGCAATTGCAGTCTTTATGTGTATTTTTATACTTTGAGCAGATCACAGATATACGTCACTCAAATGGCCACTTGACTAATTTCAAAGACCGAGTGTGGGTATTGGCACGAAGGAAGCATTTAGGCGAGAAACAGCCATTGGCATCAGACAGTGTTTAGGCGAGATTCTGATTTTGGCATTGGGCAGTGTTTTGGTGAGGTGCTACTATTGGCATTAGACTGTGTGCAGGTGAGATGCTGCTATTGGCATGAGATGGTATTCAGGTGAGACGCTTCCGTTATCATAAGATGGCATTTAGGTAGAACACTGCCATTGGAATTTGGCAGTATTTAGGGGAGATGCTGTCATTGGCATTAGACTGTTCAGGTGAGATGCTTCCATTAGCATAAGGGTAATTCCATGTCAAATTAAGATTTTGGAAAATTTCCCCGACTCACCATCATGGATTTGCTTCATACTTGATAAATGATGCCATTGTACCCAACAACTAGTGTGCCTCATTTCATGCTTTTATCTTCTTTAGTTTTTGAGGTGTGGAGGGTTCAAAAATGAGTTGTTGCCCTAATAAACGAGTATCGCTAAACAAATTTCCTTAAGTCAGTACTTTTGTATAATTCATGCTCCATGCTTGAAATTTTCGGGGATTGTTCTGCACCATTAGATTTCTTACTTCTCATGTGTTTGGTGTACAGTGGCATATTTGCTAAGGTATGGCAGGCTGAAAATTGGATTTAAGAACTATAGTGGAGCCCACTATATATTCACATCATTCATTTTCATTTTCCTTTATTTAACCAGGTGAAGCCTCGTTGAGATTAAAATCTCTTTTTCAACAGTGACCTGGCAAGAGCAGCAAAGACAAAATTACAAACAATACCAGCAAATAAAGATAAAACTGACATACATTGCAGACAAATGAACATAAAATTCAGTTGATTACAAACAGGTGAAGGGCAAAAGTCCAGTGGTGACACATAAATAGGGACTGATTTCTAAAAGATGTCAGTAAAATTTAATTTAAAAGCAATCACATTTACTAAGAACTTTTTTCATGATCTTTTAAAATGGACTTAAATTCCCCAAAGTTAACCAGCTCTGACAATTTCAGGTTTTTCCTGTAGATTGTTCCAGGAAAATGGAGCAGCGTACTTAAAAGCTTTCTTACCCAATTCTGTCCTAACCCTTGGGACTAGCATCTGCAAAGTACCTTCAGAGCGCAGATTATATTGATTATGCTTTATTTGCAAGTATTTACCCAAATACGTTGGAACCATCCCAATAATGGATTTGTATACAAAGGTCAACCAATGCGAGAATCTGCGGACGCTAAGGGATGGCCAATTTACAGCAGCATATAGAGTGCAGTGGTGCACACGATATCCACAATCAGTAATAAAGCATAAAGCACAATGAACACAGTATCCAGCTTCTTTAGGCACTGCTCAGAAGCATTCATAAAGAGTAGATCACCGTAATCCAATAAAGGTAAAAATGTTGCTGATATTGGGTGCTTTCTTACCTGGAAAGAGAAACAAGATTTATTCTTAAAAAAGAAACTTAATTTAAGTTTCAATTTGGAAACAAGCTTTTCGATGTGCAATTTGAATGACAAATTCTGATCAATAAAGATGCCTAAGTACTTATACACTCTGACCATTTCAATTTCAACCCCTTGAACTGTTGTGATCTTGGGCATATTAGTTGTTACCTCTTTGCCATTTGAAAAAAGCATAAATTTAGTTTTGTCTGCATTTAATACCAACTTCAGCTGGGATAAATAAGACTGAACAACATCGAAAGCAGACTGTAAAAATTGAAGGGTTTGTACTATTGAGGAGGAAGAGCAGTAGATAACTATATCATCTGCATAGAAGTGGAAAGCTACATTAGGTAAATTATCACAGAGGTTATTCACATAAATGGAGAACAGTAGTGGTCCCAATATGGAACCCTGAGGGACACCTTTTGATAAAGTCAGGAAGGAGGAGGAAGATCCAGCAAACTGTACACATTGCGTTCTAGCTGACAATTAGTTTGAGAACCATCTTACAGCATGTGCCAATAAGCCTATACTGTGGAGTTTATTTGCTAAAATGGCATGATCAACCGTGTCAAAAGCCTTAGACAAATCAATAAAAAGGGCCGCACAGTATTTTTTGCAGTCCAATGCCTCAATAATGTCATTCACCACTTTAGTGGCTGCAGTTATCGTGCTGTACTGTTTTCTGAAGCCTGATTGATGTTGTGATAAAATGCCATTTGTGTTCAAAAATTCTTTAAGTTGTTCATTTACAAATTTTTCTAAGACTTTAGCTGAAACACATAATTTAGAGATTGGCCTGTAGTTATTAGCAACTGAGGGATCCCCTCCTTTTAGCAAAGGTAGAACAACATCAAGCCACCCCAGATATTCTGAATTTTGTATTGATACCCCTGTTATAGATTATTAGGATTGGAGTAAACGAACAGAACAGCAGTGCTCTTGGACCATGTTTGTGCAGACCTGTGGAGCGGTGGTAGAAGTTGTTCTTCGTTTGGGCTCGAGGGGTAAAAACCTGGCTGTTCGTTCTGTTGCAGCATCCAGCCCTGCCCAGATGTGAAGTACGGAAAGCGCATTCATGTGCTGCCCATTGATGACACTGTGGAGGGCATCACAGGCAACCTGTTTGAGGTCTATCTCAAGCCCTACTTCCTGGAAGCCTACAGGCCCATCAGGAAAGGTAGAGATCGGATGAAGGCCGAATCTTTGTGAAGAATGGATGCAGCACTCGCTCAAAGTTTGGAATTTGCTCTTTCTGTTGAGTTTGGGCGCTGATCCTCTGTCTAGAGGGACTCAGCTCATCAGATGTTCATGATATCCATCTGCAGGGGACATCTTCCTGGTCAGAGGCGGGATGAGGGCTGTGGAGTTTAAGGTGGTGGAGACGGACCCCAGCCCATACTGCATCGTGGCTCCAGACACAGTCATCCACTGTGAGGGCGAGCCCATCAAGAGAGAGGTGGGTTCTGCGTCTCGGAGCAGCAGGCTGGCCTGCGGGAGGGATGTGAGTCTCGTAAACATGTGCCCTCTCACTCTCTGTCTCTGTCTGAAGGATGAGGAGGAGTCCCTGAACGAGGTTGGGTATGACGACATCGGCGGAGTCCGCAAACAGCTGGCCCAGATCAAGGAGATGGTGGAGCTGCCGCTGAGGCACCCAGCTCTGTTCAAGGCCATCGGTGTGAAGGCAAGTCTTTTGTAGCTCTCTTCATGTACAGCGGCCGTGAAGCAGCTTTATGCATCTGGAAACCTGCAGGAGCGACACAAATGTTGGGAGACGCTGCGCTCTAATCTGTGCCGTTTGTGTTGTCTGTAGCCTCCGCGTGGCATTCTTCTGTACGGGCCCCCTGGGACTGGAAAGACTCTTATTGCACGTGCTGTAGCCAACGAGACCGGTGCCTTCTTCTTCCTCATCAACGGTGAGTGATTGGCAGAACTGATGGGTTCATAGTTGTGGCTTGAGGATGTACTAGTGTTTTAATACATCCATGTTCTGTTGTGATGGTTGCATTATTGCATGACGCTGTCTGTCTGTCCTGTCTGACTTTCATGAAGTTTCCTTGCATGTGCAACTTGGCCTGGAGTTTCTGTGGATTGTTTCCAAATTGTCCCATAATCATATGAGGATCGTATAATGCAGTTTGATCCTGGTGAGCCCAAGGGTGCTTTATGCATTACATCTTTTTCTTACCTCTGAGAAGGAGGTTTGGTTGGCCTGTGTTCATCTACTGCCAACTTTACTCAAAAGGCTATCAACCAGTTTTGATTAAATGTTTTGAAGGGATAAGGTATGGGCCAAGGAACAATCTGTCAGATTTTGGTGGCAATCTACATCACCATAGGATTCTGGAATTTTTAAGGATTGTTCACCATTGCAGGATTGCAAGATTGAAATGGATGCCATAAATCTTCAAGTGCACTAGGTGGTGCTAAAGTTCAATGTGCCGAAACTGGGCCAGTTGTAAAAATGTGATGTTTGCTGTGGCAGATTTGTGTGTCATAGAATGGGCTATTGGTCTTGCTGGAAGTCTGCGCTCTGAGTGTACTCTTATGTTATTATGTTGAATTAATTGCCTCCCGCCATACTGTCCATATTCCATACCTAATATGGGATATCACCTTGTACAGCCTTGCACTTCTAAATGATACCAGTCACATCATTGTTTTACTGACCATGTGCCTGATGATGGGTGTATTTCGAGTTTACTTAAGCTCTTGTTCCCGTTTGTGACCTGTGGATGACAACAGGCCCAGAGATTATGAGCAAGCTCGCCGGAGAGTCGGAGAGCAACTTGCGGAAAGCCTTTGAAGAAGCGGAAAAGAATGCCCCAGCCATCATCTTTATCGACGAGCTGGACGCTATTGCGCCAAAAAGAGAGAAGGTCTACAAATAATATTCTTAAACTTCATATATGGGGTTGGAGTTCTCTTAATGAAATCATTGAGATTGAAGCTGGATTTGCATACTGTAGCCATTCATCTCTAATGGTTTGATCAGGGAGATGGCTATTAACTGTACACCAGACTTCATGGGGAGGTTGTTATTCATTGTAATATGGTTAATCTGGCTCTTGGAGAGGTCATTGATTGTAATATGTTTTTTAGTCTCATGGAGAGGTGGTTATAGATTTTATTTTTTTTTTATGCTTATGTAGAGGTGGGTATGATTGCGATATGGTTTACCAGGCTCATGGAATGGTGAATGTTGATTGTGATGTGATATAATAGACACAGGGAGAGGTGGAAATTGATTGTGATTGGTTGATTGGCGGCATGGAGAGGTGGATATTGATTGTGATTGTTCAATTGGACCAATTGAGAGGTGGAGATTGTGATTGATGTATTAGACTCCTGGACTGGTTGTGATTGATTATGATTGATTTATCAGATACACGGAGACATGGATATTGATTGTGATTGGTTTATTAGACTCATGGAGAGGTGGAACGGCGAATCGTGTCTCAGCTCTTGACCCTGATGGACGGGCTTAAACAGAGGGCACACGTCATCGTCATGGCTGCCACTAACCGACCCAACAGCATTGACCCTGCCCTCCGCCGATTTGGTAAGTTCTCTCGCCGCATACATTTTCAATGTATTTTGTACTTTGTGGGACAATGTATAGGTTTCAAAATCTTGCCAATATGTGATGGCCCATCGGGCTACCTCTCTGACTCGTGGCAGTAGCCTGGGATGTTGTGGTATCCCAATATTTTTGCTGCTGTGGTAAAATTTTTTAGCGTGAAACTTTATTTGAAATATTCTCATAATAGTGAACATTTTAGAAGGAAAAAACAAAAAACAAGATTGTGTGGAGAAAAACATTCATCAGTATTTTTATTAATATTATTTTGCAAGTCACACAATGTAAATTTTGACAAAGTCAGCTGAAGGATTCATGTCCGCTGTCTTCGCACCAGGAGGCGCCTAGGTGTGTAGCGCAGTCACATAACCCATTTGGGACAGGCAGATAAATGTCACCTTATTTTTGTGGTTTTAGAGCTTCAATGAAGTCAGACTTTTGCATGCAGCTTTGGTTGTCTTTACTGTTTACGATACAAGCTAAAACGTGCCAGAGAAAATTTTGCCTGCAGAGAAAATCAAAGAAAATCATAGAAAATGAGGAATTTGTAATTCTACAAGTAAGACTATTTTGCTGGTTAAAAAATTTCAAAATCTGTTTTTTATTTAAAAAGGAAAAGGAGGAAAAAAAGGTTTCTTTGGACAAACCTGGTGAAAACACACAATTTACACTACATTTGCGCAAAGTTAAAACATTTTAACGCTGCCTTCGTGTACTATAGGAATTATGGTAAATACAAGTGACCGACATGAAAATTGCACATGAATCCCCTCTCACGTGGTAATTTCCACTAGAGAACTGGGAGATAATTTTGATAAACGAGTTGCCGAGATGAAATGACCTTTCACCTTTTCAACGTGGTGGAGAGCGAGCAAGGATTCATCGCCAATGGTAAATAATGTGTCCGCCATTTTTAATTTCGCTCCAACAACAAAAGCACTTGAACACAACGCACTCGTAATTTTGAATTCACAAATGGAAAGTATCGTCTTCCCGATGGCACATGAAGGCAGCACGAGTTTGTGAAAACACAGCAGAAGGATTCTGTATTTTGCAGTGTCCTTCCTGTAATGCTGCGTGTTAGAAATGGAGATGCAGCGAATGGTTGTTGATTACAAGCCAAACATGAAATTTACGAACGTAAAAGCACACCAACTGACCCTCATACTTTGAGTTTTAACTTGGCAAAGAAGTGATCGAAAGCCCTGAATATAAACTTAGAAATAACAGTTCAAAGAAGTCTTTACGGTTTATTTTAATACATTAGGCATTTTGTATTTTGCCAAGGTACCTTTTCCTGAAGGTGTTTGATCAAAAGGAAGTGGAATAGGCCTTCAAACCAAAACAAATGTAATTGTTCACAGATTTCTCATGTTATTTTCACAATTTTGATCTTGTAACTTACTATTAATTTCAGACTGAGTGGCCAAGATTTTTGCCATGCACATTGTAGGCAGCATATAAATGGTTGTAAACCCCGCCATTTCTCTCGCAAATGTGCCTTGCTTTTTTTTTTTTTTTTTTTTTTTTAAATATGACATCACCTTAAGGTGTACAGTGGTTTCAATTATTTTTTTCATTTGAAATCATTTTTTAGTTGATGATTTATTTCTGTCAAGGTCGCTTTGATAGAGAGGTGGATATTGGCATCCCTGACGCCACTGGACGACTCGAAATCCTCCAAATTCACACCAAGAACATGAAACTCGCGGACGATGTTGATCTTGAACAGGTTTGTAGTATGAGCTCTGTACAGTGGCCCAACAAGCATATCTTGGCTGGTGCTCATCGTAGTCTCAGTCGTAGTTGATGGTTCCTGTGTTTTCGGATGGCTGGTTTGCAGTGTCCCGTGAGCGTGTGCTTGTGAGCTGGAGTACATATTTTTGAGGATTTGGATCTTAAGGAATATATGAGAGTGGGATGATGTGATTCTGATGTGATTGGGGGTGTGGCCCATGCTGTGATTGGCCCCTGACCATTTCCTCCATTCCAGGTGGCCAATGAGACGCACGGCCATGTGGGGGCGGATTTGGCGGCCCTGTGCTCAGAGGCTGCTCTTCAAGCCATCCGCAAGAAGATGGACCTCATCGACCTGGAGGACGAGACCATCGATGCCGAGGTCATGAACTCCCTAGCCGTCACGATGGACGACTTCAGGGTGAGAACATGCTGAAAGCAGAGCGTTGGCTTAACGGGGCGCGTCAGTGAGGCTACAGTTCTGTACCTCTTTAACTGGCGGATTTAGCGAGTAAAATGGAGGATGTTCTGTTTAATTTCAAAAAAAAAAAAAAAAAAAAAAAAAAAACTCAAACTAGGCGGTGTCATCATTCCAAATGTGGGTTTAGTGGAGAGACTGTGCTGTTCTGTGGGGTGAAAGATTGGCCTTCGTCTGTCTGTGCTTGTCAGTGAGGTTTGGGGTGAGCAGATTCAATTCTAGCCAATGAGGTTTTATGTTTGGAGAGTCTCTGTGCTAGTCTGTGTGGTGTGGGGTTAGTGGAGTTTCTGCTAGTCGGTGTGGTGTGGGGTTAGTGGAGTTTCTGCTAGTCGGTGTGGTGTGGGGTTAGTGGAGTTTCTGCTGGTCGGTGTGGTGTGGGGTTAGTGGAGTTTCTGCTGGTCGGTGTGGTGTGGGGTTAGTGGAGTTTCTGCTGGTCGGTGTGGTGTGGGGTTAGTGGAGTTTCTGCTAGTCGATGTGGTGTGGGGTTAGTGGAGTTTCTGCTAGTCGGTGTGGTGTGGGGTTAGTGGAGTTTCTGCTGGTGGTGTGTGGGGTTGTGTTTCTGTGTGGGGTTAGTGGAGTTTCTGCTAGTCTGTGTGGTGTGGGGTTAGTGGAGTTTCTGCTGGTCGGTGTGGTGTGGGGTTAGTGGAGTTTCTGCTAGTCGGTGTGGTGTGGGGTTAGTGGAGTTTCTGCTGGTCGGTGTGGTGTGGGGTTAGTGGAGTTTCTGCTGGTCGGTGTGGTGTGGGGTTGGAGTTTCTGCTAGTCGGTGTGGTGTGGGGTTAGTGGAGTTTCTGCTGGTCGGTGTGGTGTGGGGTTAGTGGAGTTTCTGCTGGTCGGTGTGGCGTGGGGTTAGTGGAGTTTCTGCTAGTCGGTGTGGTGTGGGGTAGTGCTGCGCAATTAATCTAATCGCAGTTGCAATCGCGATGTCAAGCAGTGCGATTGCTTAACCGCAAAAAAGGCGGCAATTTGCGATTCAATCTAAATAAGCTTGTGCTGCCAGTGAATATAACTGCGTCTCCTTTAATTGTATGGAGTCTGTTGACGTTATGCCCACAAGCGCTATCCTGGGCTGTGTCCGAGTAGTCAAAAATTACGTCCTATAGAATAATTCCACATCACTTTTCTTTAATCTATGTGGAAAACGTCTGAAGATAAAGGAAGGGTGTAACATGGAATTCCTACCGCTTAGGAGTACAACTGCGCTAATAAGAAAATCTGAATGCACTTAAAGCAGGCAACGTGAACATGATGGGGTCCCATACGTTTCTTTACGCGATTGGTCAGATGAATAGTTGCCCCTTTAAATACTGTTGCTGCGCAGAATTGTGGAATGGCGTTATCTCCTTTCTTTTTGAAAAGGATAGGTCTGTGTACCCTATGCTAAAGGAGGTAAATTAGGGATCACTGAGACACCGTTCCTTAACATTTAAAGAATTCGAAGGCTCTTATCATAGTTGCCACGGCACATAATCATTTCCGGATCAGTTTTCAGGAGTTAGGAACTTTCCCCAGCGAAAAAAACTATTGAGACGCAGCTGGTGGTGTCCAGCAGGTATGGTCACGTGACTACTCGCTACAGTTCTCAGAGACCAACATTGACGCCGAATAAAATCATGAGCAGGAGCGTGAGCAAGCCCAGGCTGAGAGTGAGTCCGTGGCGGGAAAAAACCCCTCAACATCTACTATCATATGCAGAGATTCGGCGTGAGTGTCTCGCCTGTTAGTGGCATTCACGTTCCTGTGTCTTAGTCAGCAATTATTCTATCAACGCGCACTGAAGAAATTCACTCACGGAATTTAAGTCATTGTGCATTAAGTTAATCAGTTCACGTGCATTATGGTGGATTTCCCCACTAGTGACACGGAAATCGATTGACTCTCATGCTTGTCTTTACTGAGGGATTGAAAGCAATGGAATTGCATAAAGACGTTTCAAATGTTCTTATTTCACTTAAACAATTCAAACGATCATGTCCGCCTTTATGCAAGTGAAACTGAAACTTCAATGCACAAGGATTTTAATTCCGCGTGAGAATCTCATTAATAAGCGTTCATTGAACAATTGCGGACTACGGTGAATATGCAAAAAAAAAAAAATGCGCGAGACTTAGGCCGAGTGCGTGAGACTTGGCATCTCGACATATGGCGATACTTTGATTTCAGGTACGGCGACGTTGAACAGAATAAGACGTGTTGTGTAAAACTTGCAAAGTTAAAATCTCCACATCCCGCGGCAACGCTACCGATCTGTATCAACACTTGGGACAGCACTGAGAGAAGCATTTGGAATGCATGTGATGAAAGCCAAGCAAAGTAAAGCCAAAGAGACAACTGAAAGCCGCTAATGCTCAATGGTGCTACTGCTTTTGTACTTTGCAGAAATGCCTTTATTTTTTTAAGGGTACTGTACAAACTTTTGCTTTTTGTATTAAGTAGTACTTAATAGGTTTACAAACATGCCTGCAGAAAGGCATCTAAGTTTACAATAGTGCCACTGCATTTACACTTTGCAGAAAATATCCTGATTTTCAAAAAAGGAAAAAACCTCTTTTTTGGAAAATGTTATTTTGAAAACAGTGCTATAAACTTGTTTTGTATTTTTATGCACCTTAATGTTTGCATTTTTTGAGTTGAGAAAAATACCCTACAAAATCATCATTATTCTCTGCCCTCTCCTTGATAACAAAGCAAGTAGGCTCAAGATATCATTTTAAAAAAAAAAAAAAAAAAAATCATATCGTAATTGCAAATTGCAGTATGGTCCACTATAATCGCAATTGCACATTTTTACCAAATCGAGCAGCACTAGTGTGGGGTTAGTGGAGTTTCTGCTAGTCTGTGTGGTGTGGGGTTAGTGGAGTTTCTGCTGGTCGGTGTGGTGTGGGGTTAGTGGAGTTTCTGCTGGTCGATTGGTGTGGGGTTGTGGGTTTCTGCTAGTCGGTGTGGTGTGGGGTTAGTGGAGTTTCTGCTAGTCGGTGTGGTGTGGGGTTAGTGGAGTTTCTGCTGGTCGGTGTGGTGTGGGGTTAGTGGAGTTTCTGCTAGTCGGTGTGGTGTGGGGTTAGTGGAGTTTCTGCTAGTCGGTGTGGTGTGGGGTTAGTGGAGTTTCTGCTAGTCGGTGTGGTGTGGGGTTAGTGGTGTTTCTGTTATTGTCATTGGGGTGAAAGTTCGGCCGTTTCCTGTGCTCATCAGTGAGGTGTGGGAATAGCAGATTCAGTGGTGGTCAGTGAGGTGTCGGCTCGCTCAGTGCTCGGCTGTGACCGTGTTCTTTGGGGCTGTGCTGCAGTGGGCCCTGAGCCAGAGTAACCCTTCCGCCCTGAGGGAGACGGTTGTGGAGGTGCCCAACATCACCTGGGAGGACATCGGCGGCCTGGACGATGTGAAGAGAGAGCTGCAGGAGCTGGTGCAGGTCAGGCTGCGGCCCTCGTTTACTCCTCCGTCTTCATGGTGTGGAGTTGGTGATAAATGGTTTTCTTGCTCTTTTTCAGTACCCCGTCGAGCATCCTGACAAATTCCTGAAATTCGGCATGACCCCTTCCAAAGGCGTGCTGTTCTATGGTCCACCTGGCTGTGGTAAGACACTGTTGGCAAAGGCCATCGCCAATGAGTGCCAGGCCAACTTCATCTCCATCAAAGGCCCAGAGCTGCTCACAATGTGGTTTGGAGAGTCTGAAGCTAACGTCCGGGAGATCTTTGACAAGGTAAGACGTGCAACACCAGCCGAGGGTACGGTGTTCAGTCATGTCGTTGGGCCCAGCTGTTGGGAACCATTGTAGCAACTGGCTCATTTAATGTTGATGTAGAATTGAATGGCTTCAATGTTCAGATTTCTTGTCAACTTTAAATCCCATTTTCTACATATGTTGTGTGTAAAGATAAAGTTGTAAGTTGTTTGAGATACTGATCTGTTAGGTGGCATATATTTCCTGTAATCTTTGACTACCATTTTCGATATCTGTTGTGTATAAATGTATCTCATGTTGTGTGTTAGAGATGATTGATCAGTTCGATGCCGTATGTTAGTGATCACACAAGCTGAAAGTAACCTGTAAACGGTGGCGGATTTCCCTAGGCTCGACAGGCCGCCCCCTGCGTCCTCTTCTTCGATGAGCTGGACTCCATCGCCAAAGCCCGCGGCGGCAACGTTGGGGACGGGGGTGGAGCTGCAGACCGAGTCATCAACCAGATCCTGACTGAGATGGATGGCATGTCCAGCAAGAAGAACGTCTTCATCATCGGAGCCACCAACAGACCCGACATCATCGACCCCGCCATCCTGCGACCCGGCAGGCTGGACCAGCTGATCTACATCCCCCTGCCCGATGAGAAGTCCCGTATGGCCATCCTCAAAGCCAACCTCCGCAAGTCCCCCATCTCCAAGGTACTGGGGTTTTTGTGCGCATTATTGCCCTTCAGGCGAGGTGCCAGCATTACTGTGGAGTGGTTTTATCTCTCCTTGTGTTCTTTCTGCAGGATGTTGACTTGGACTTCCTGGCTAAGATGACCAATGGCTTCTCTGGAGCAGACTTGACAGAGATCTGCCAGCGGGCGTGCAAGCTGGCCATCAGAGAGTCCATTGAGAACGAGATCAGGAGGGAGCGCGAGAGACAGACCAACCCCTCTGCCATGGTGAGTCTTCACTCCTTATGCAAACCGCTCTGGAGGTGCCAATAATGACGAATATTTTTGTTGTGTTGTCGACAAACCAAAACCCCAGCTGATGGGGCCACATTAAAGGAGCTGAAAATGGTGTTGACGTCTTAAGCAGGGCCTGAGGTGATGATGGTCTCCTCAGGGTCGTGGTGCGAATGGTTTTGTTTGAGGTGCTGTTATTTTTGGGTGAGCTCAGAGTGGAGGACTCCTGGAAGAATTGAGAGGGTAGTTCTCTTTTTACCCCTGGGGTGATCGCCCTGTAATCCACTTTAAGTAACGCTGGCCGAATTGCTCTGTTCGCAGGAGGTAGAAGAGGACGACCCGGTTCCAGAGATCCGTAAAGACCACTTCGAAGAGGCCATGCGCTTTGCTCGCCGCTCAGTCAGTGACAACGACATTCGCAAATACGAGATGTTCGCCCAGACCTTGCAACAGAGCCGCGGCTTCGGCAGCTTCAGGTAAAGGGGGCTAGCGTTAGCTGCTGCTAACTGCTGCGGTGCTGCGGAAACAGTGCTGGTGTAAATGCAGGTTTTAATTTGGTCCTGTTGAATGCTCTAGAAAAATGTTCATACTACATATAGTGGGATGAAAACCTCGTATTTGGATTGAGCTTGTTTCAGGAGACAAAAGACTTACTTATTTTGATAGAAGGTATTTGGGGTATCTTTCCTTTTTTTTTTTTTTTTTTTTTTTTGGAAAATATTATGAAGGTTGTCATTTTTTTAAAAACTCTTTTTTTTCATCAGCAATTGAGATAATATTTTTTTCTGAGAAAACTTTGTACATGATTTGTTCTCATCCAGGTCTGAACTTAAGTCACGTGACATTTTTCTTACCCTTCATTGGTCCATATATTACAAGGTTTTTACAGTAGTCGCTGTGGTTATTTCTGCGTCTGCTGATGTGAAAATGTCACGCATGAGGTTTTCATCAGCCGCTGACCATATTCCCCCTCTGCTTGATCTGTAGTCTCAAATTTTCCGTGTCATTTAATGTGTGGTAAGTCTGAATGTAATGGATGCGTCCTGATAAATTGGGCGTGATTGATGGGCCCTGATTTTTGTATTTTACCAAACCCCTCCCTCTTGTACTCCCAGATTCCCATCCAGTAGCCAGGGCGGCAGTGGGCCGAGCCAGGGCTCGGCCGGGGGCAGTGGGGGCAACGTCTTCAACGAGGATAACGATGACGACCTCTACGGTTAGAACTGACAGCGCGGTGGACCAAAGCAATCCGTCCAACCGGGCCACAATGTACAAAGCATCACCAGACTTCAGATTTCCTGGACTTTTACGCTTCTTAATGTGTTTATTTTTCCAAAATTCCCCCTTTGGTTCTCTCCCCCGGATGTTGGAGACGCATGTAGCTGCTTGTCCTTGCTGTGGTGTGCGGGAGGGGTGGTGAGATCTGAGGCTTATGCACAGTAGAGCAGCTTCCCTCTATAAACGGTGTCATTCACTGCCTTCTTGAGCAGCTGTAGTGGTGGATACAGTGCTAGCCTTTCCGGAAGAAAAATAATTGCGAATGACTTCATTTTTTTTTTTTTATGAACGTAGCATAATATGTATTACAGGTTTGAAATGTTGTTAAAAAATAAAATCTTCACGAAAGAAAAGTGGTGCTGATTTCTGTCTGAGATGGATTTTCCCTCCTTGGTAAAGATATAAGCGAGCCCTGCCTGGCATGTAGGACGGAGCATAATCTGTTCTACAGTCAGCCATCAAACAAGCTGTGGTATATAAACTGAATGCATACATGCCAACTCACTACGGCTTTTGGGCGTTTTTTTCAGAATGAAACGCCCCAGAGGCGGTGTTGGACCCGAAAATTATTGGCTATTATCCCACCCTTTACTGACTACAATTAGTCCTGGCTAATTCTTTATGGTTTTCCTTCATTAACACGTTTTCCGATTCAAGAATAATCAAGTGACAATTGAAGACTCGGCTTCTCTCCCCCATGCGATCTAAAAGCGACAAAATAATGGGCTCCATTCAGTACAGAAAAATAATTTAATTATAATTAGGTCTATGATCCGGATCGGCGGCGGCATTTCAGAACTCTTCAGCTTAATGAAGGTAATTTCGGCGACAAGTACGCACACCTGTTATCGCAGCAGGGTCACGCAACTCACTGTATAAAATAAACAGCTGTCTGATTGAAAAATGTAAACGGACGAAACCACGTACTAGTCACCAAAATAACCTTAATTCGCTGAAGAGTTCTGAAATGCCGTCGCCGAGCGCCGGAGCATAGACCTAATTATAATTATTTTTCTGTGCTGAATGTAGCCCATTATTTTGTCGCTTTTAGATCGCATGGGGGAGAGAAGCCGTGTCTTCAATTGTCACTTGATTATTCTTGAATTGGAAAACGTGTTAATGAAGGAAAACCATCAAGAATTAGCCAGGACTAATTGTAGTCAATAAAGGGTGGGATAATGGCCAATAATTTTCGGGTCCAACACCGCCTCTGGGGCGTTTAATTCTGAAAAAAACGCCCAAAAGCCGTAGTGAGTTGGCATGTATGTGAATGATCTGTAATCACAAAGATTATGTTACCAATCGACTACAAAGATTAGATTTCCAAGAGCTACAGTGCTGTGAAACAGTATATGCCCCCTTCCCAATTTCATTTTTTTGTATATTTGAGACATTTAAATGTTTCCGATCATCAAACTGATTTTAATATTGGACAAAGATAAAGTAAACACAAAATGCAGTTTACAAACAAATTCACCATGTGAAAAGCTATCCAACCTGTTCTGGCCCTCTGTGTTAAAGTGATTTTCCCCCTTCGTTACTAAATCAAGCAATTAAATGAATTTAATTCATAATTGGGTTAAATTTGATAAGACACACCCAGGCATGATAACTGCCAGCCCTGTTGAGTCAAAGCATCACTTCAATAGAATCTGTCTTGCAGTGTGAAATGGGGAAAAACAAGCACATGATGCTGTGATCCTACGAAATCCAAAAACCGCTGAGTAAGTTGTTGACATCTACAGTCTGGGAAGGGTTACTGAGCCATTTCTTAGGGTCTGGGACTCCAGCAAACCTTTGTGAGAGCAATGATCTATAAATGGAGAAAACTTGGACCAGAGGTGAACCTTTCCAGGAGTGCTGGATATCAAATTCCTTTGGAGAACATTGATGCCGCCTCAAGGAGGTCTTGAAAGAACCTAGGCTAACCTCTAAATAACTGCAGGCTTCACTTGCCCTAAAGTGCAGTGTTCATGTTTCCACAATCAGAAAGGGATCTTGGCAAAAATAGGATTCATGGGCGAGCTGCAAGGTGAGAACTACACCTGACCACAAAAAAAGGCTTGTCTCAAATTTGCCAAGAACATCTTGCTGACCTCCAAGACTTGGTTTGGGGTAATATTTTGTGGACCTTCAAGTTGAAAGTGGATTTTTTTTGAAAACGTGGGTCCAGTTGCATGTATGGTAAGGCGAGCACACTTCTGCAAGTAGACCATACTTGTCATATCCTGAGTGTTTTCTCCATTGACACGTGTTATTTGATAGCCTTGCACCTGTATGTGATGTGTGTATAATTTTCTTAGTTCTTACCTAATAACATTCCTGTGGTCTAGTAATTAAACCCTGCGTGTCAATGTGGGTGGATATTTATAAATCTGACTTTCAACATACACCCACAGAGACACTGCTCGATCCATTCACTTCAGGCATACTTTTTTGCTCTACGTCTGTAACATTTCCCCAACTCTTCGGATCGTAACAAATCAAACGCACATACCTTCCTAGCTAAGACAGCTAGACTCAGCTGTGAGTACACGCCGGTAGATGCCTTCCGTGCAGAGATATGAGCAGAAAATTCCTCCGAAGCGACGTGGTTCAAAGACTTGTCGCCATTTTTTTCTAATCCCGACATGCAACAGTACGCCAGGGAATTCCCATTAGAAGACATGGCGACAAGTGTTTGAACATAGACTGTATAAAAACATGGACGCAGCACTCTGGTCTGAAAAAAGAAGCCCATGCGGAAGTACCGTCAAATGGCATTCTATTTAATGGCCAGCAGATGGCGACATTGGTGGTTGCAGAAAGAAGTTCAATGCTATAGAAGTCTATAAGAAAATGACCCTACTTTCCCACCTCATTTTTCATTTAAATAATGATTTTTCACATTATTTTATGGTAGCTAAAGCAAGTTTCAAGTCTCCTTCGATATATCATGACGTTCATTTTTGTAAATTATGATCCCTAGTAGACTAGAATATAGGATAAAGCCAGAATATGCTTTTGAGGCGTGGCTATCCTCTGGTCCTCATCCGATACGGTCAGATCTACCTCTCACGTCCCTCTCCGGATCTTGATTCTCGCTCTCGTCCAATAGAAATCACATCTGGTTTCAAAATGACAACATGGCGCAATTCAAATTGCCAAAATCGAGGCTTCCTTTATGGTATGCTGAAACCAATGGGTGACGTCACGGTTGCTTCATCCATCTTTTTATACAGTCTATGTGTTTGAACCACGTCGCTTCGGAGGAATTTTTTGCTCATATCTCTGCACGGAAGGCATCTACCGGCGTGTACTCGCAGCCGAGTCTAGCTGTCTTAGCTAGGAAGGTATGTGTGTTTGATTTGTTACGATCCGAAGAGTTGGGGAAATGTTACAGACGTAGAGCAAAAAAGTATGCCTGAAGTGAATTGTTGGAGCAGTGTCTCTGTGTACATTGAAAGTCAGATTTATAAATATCCACCCACAGTGACAAGCAGGGTCTACTCTTAATATCAACAGACTTTTGCATACGCGCGAGTATTCCTGAAGGTTGCTGAACGAATTAAAGAAGGTGGTTGTGTTCAAATAGTCAAACTTTAAGTTCTCTGCTGGTTGAAAACTTCAAAGAAATCTTGTTTTAAAAAGGTGCAAGTAAACAGGAACATTAGTGGAATACTCCTTTTAATGAGCCATGTTAGCAGCTTAGTAGAAATATTGTCTTTTTCGGAGTGAGGGCAGAAACCGGAATAGTTACTGCATGTGAACAAAGTCAGTGACATTTGCATGGAGGTACTGGCACATGACCAAGTATGGATTCAGCAAGTAAACCAGATCTCTGTAAATGCTCTGAAATCCACTTGTCTCAACTGGTAAACCAGAGGTTTGAGATGCAAGTGAGGTCGTGAATGTGTGTCCTGAGACTGGTCTGTCATGTCCGTCAGAAATAAGCAATATTCTGAGAACCAATCTATTTATTGGTCGTGATATTGCAAGTTTTTCACACTGTTAGGCACACACAGCTGTAATACCCTTTAAATGTTGAGTTTTACGCAGAGAGCTTGATGTCTTATGTAAATGACACGACTGCTGGCAGGAGAGTTCGAGGTCTGTCTCCGTGATGGTCAGTAGGAATCATGAAAGGGGAAATGGGGATGGATTGCATCTCTCCATACTTTCTGTCCATCCTTCTGTTGGAGGGAAATAGGGCAAAGCATGAGCACCATTTATTTTAAACCAAAGGAAAACCTTGATTTGGCATTGACCCTTTAATCCCATAAAACCTATTGACCAATATTTGGGTCTGACAAATGCAGCCTCGGTATTCCAACCCATGGAACTTCAGCCTTTTTTTCAATTCTAGTGGAGATCCCAGGGTTTCCAAAGATCCCAAATATTTCCCGCTGAATTACAGGGAAATGTGTATAAAATGATGTACAATAACTAGATATTCTCCATTTGATGAAATGCAGTGGCCATAAAAACATGGCATCCTGGGTTTGAATATTTCACTTAACATAAGTGTGATGTAGCTTCAGTGAAGCGCTGCAACCAGCAGATACAGAATATGTGTGTAACATTGTCCTGCAATATGAAAAAATGCTTTTTCTGACTTTGAAGCAACTTCAGGGGGAAACTTATGAAAAGTCAGAGCTTGAAGGGTAAAAATACAAGATCTCTATCTTGTGAGTAAATAGTTCTACAATACTGTAGATTGTTTAACGCTAATATATCAATCATTACTAGTAACAGGAAGCAAAGGGGTTCAAGAACACAGACTAAGGACTTTGGAACACATTGCAAATATTCCTGCTCTCTTAGAGGGTGAACTGTTAACTGAGACTGTTGTCGGCAGCCAGACTCACCTCTATAGTGGGAATTATTAGCCTCACATTCCTGTTTAAGGACTCGATCTGCTTCAAGTCTTCATCCGACAGCTTGAAGTCAAATACCTGGGGGAAAAATGCATTTTCTATTTCAAACTGTTGGCTCCATGTGAATGCATCAGATCCACTTTGTCAAGTGTTATAACAGATTGCCCAACAGCAAGTTTTGTTATGGGTTAAAACACAGTAATGGTGCCCTGGGTGTCAGAATTTTTTTTGTTTCATTGAAACTTAAAATTCTTATATCATTGTAGAAAACAACCTGAATTTTCAGATAACGTAAGTTTCATTGATATACACCTAGTACTTTTTCTGTGAGACACTGGGAAACATAAAGGGAAAAAAATTGCCTCTCTGACGGGACACATTGTAACATTGGCCTAGGCCAGAAATTAGTTTATTTTTTCATATTTTTATTATTCAAATATGTTAAACTAATGAAAAATAATAGTTTAACATAGAAAACTGCCACCCAATACTTATATTGTGGAAAAAATATTTAGTACTGTGGGTGGTGTGTCCCGTCAGAGATATTTGACTTTGAAAAGTTTTCATATTTTCCACAACTGTTAAGCTATATCAATAAAACTTGTACTCTTCTTTTTACTAATGATATGTAATAATTATAACTACAAGTTATAGAATTAAAATCATTTACAGGGAAAATATTGCCACAATTCTATTATTATCTCTGACGGGACATTTTCTGACAAATCTGATTGACTAGGTTTTGTTCTTCAATTAAGTTACTTTTGACTGTTGTGTTATATTTCTTTTTTAGTGTATCCATATTAGTATTGGGCACTTTTAATGATGATTAGCTATGTTGCCTTTCAGTGTTCAGGTGTTGGCATGTGTTGTCAGGCCTCAATGAGTTGTGTTTCACACCTCACTGCATTACCTGCCAAGCAGGGGCTGTTTGACATGTGGATGTGCATGATTTGCTCACAAGATGTCTTCTGACCTGCGGTCCATTGTCTTTTTGTTTTTATAATGTCTGTTGCAACATGTCATATGCAGTGGTGGGTGGTGGACAGAGAACAAGGAGGGTGATAAACATGTCTTTAAACTAAAACTAAAAAACTAAATTTTTTATATGAACAATAGAATGTGTATCATGGACAATGTTTATTATTACTGACTACAGGTAGCAGTAATGGATTATGAATTGCTTAAAAAATTATATTGTGCCTTATCGATGTGTCACTATAATTATTGTTAAGATTTTCAACACAATGCATCTGGTGATGTTTGTAAAGTGCAGAATGTTATTTTAAAGTTATCTTGTAAATAAATTTCTTCAGATACAAAAGTGTGTCTTTTTTTACCTCTGTTGTCAGATTTATATATAGTGGTCAAAAGTGTCCCGTCAGAGATGTCCCGTCAGAGATAATGACTTTTTACACTCAACAGCCCATGCTGCTAAAGAAAGTACAAAAAAATGGTCTACTTATGCCTTAATTACTTCTTAAGACTTATACCTTGCAATATAAATTGTAAGGGTATAGATTAAATGAAATTCCAAAGAGAAATTTTAGTTGGAGTTTTAGCCTGAAATACCAGGGGCCAAAAAAGTCCCATCAGAGATTGAACTTTAACTGATTGTCACTCCAACATTTATTTAAATATAAAGTAGCTCCTTGTTTTGAATAAGCCCTTATGGTCCAATGAAAGCAAAAATGAATTTAAAAGTAACATTGTGGATCATTTAGCACCACTGATCTGTCATATTGTCTCTAAAATGTCCTGTCAGAGAGATTTCGAATACCGTGTTTTGACCCTTATCGACTTCCTTCACGTCCTCCAGATTTAACACCAAACCAACTCAAGTGTGAACAGAAATCAACTGTCCACAAAATATGGCTAGATGTTTTTAAAAAGCAGAATTTTCTGGATCACATAGATTACAATAAACCATTAAATCATAATGCCACTCAATACTTTTATATTTCAGCTGCATTAATGTTTGGTAAATATTAGGTTAAACGGTCATGAAAACTGTTAGAAAAATGCAGTCGTTTGCTCAAATCATTTCATGCAGCAGACGCATCAGCGCCCTCTGATGGACAGTGC
>CM056194.1:305304-362804 GCA_029692085.1 Gymnothorax javanicus | reverse complement strand
CTGAAAATGTATTGTGTCTCGTCTGATCTGTTGTGTAATTGTTTCATTGACCTCATTCTTTGCACTTGTTGTGCATTGCCTTTGATAAAAATGTCTGCTCAGTAAATGTAATGTAATGTAACACTCATAGATCCAAAATCTCATCTGTCAGCAGTGAAGGAGATCCATTAAAATTACACAGCTGAATAAAACATCCTCTCTCTTACGATACCTGGTTCACTACTGGCCTGTGCTTAGCAAAGCTGAGCACATCATCAATTTGCCTGGCGTTGAAGTTGGAAAGCCCAATGGCCTTCACTAAGCCTAGGTCCACCAGCACCTCCATGGCCTTCCAGGTATCGCGGTAGTGGGTGTCCGCATACCGAATGGTGCCGTCCGCATTCCGCGGCATCACCTCAGTCCCTCTCCTGAAAGCACAAACCAGGGAGGTTTTCAGCAAAGCACAATTGCTGAGTTTGCTGGATAACTGTGCTTTGTGAAACCCAGAACAGCCCTACTTACTTCTGTCCATATTTCAGTTTTAAGAGCATTCTCAGTTTTAATCAGAGAACTTAGTCTGCTTTGTAAAACTGCTTTGTAAAACTTTGTAAAGACTCTCATGTTGTGGTCGTGAAATCTGCTAGTCATGTGATGCGACTCACTCGAAGGCCATTGGCCAGTGCATGAGGTACAGGTCCAGGAAATCCAGGCCCAGGTCGCTGAGGCTCTTCCTACAGGCTTCCTCCACATCGTCTGGGTGATGCTTCGTGTTCCACAGCTTGGACGTCACAAACACATCTTCTCTCTGGATAGCCTGGGTCAGTCATAATACGTTAGTAACACATCCTCTCTCTGCTTCAAAATAGCTTTCATATGTCAAATAAAGAACATCAAGAAGCTGTGGCTTTGTACTGTGGGCATTTAGATATGATATTCACACATCTCTAACATTCTGGGGTGCGTTTCCCAAAAGCACAATCGCTCACTAAGTTAGCAACTTACAAAGTTCGTCCATTCACAGTCAGTGATTCCAACTATGTAAGTTAGCATTTGTGCTTTTGGGAAACGCACCCCTGGTAAACTTCACATCTCATTTTGCTCTTTCTGATACTTCACATGCTGTGTAACTTGCTTCCAAAATGTAACTGAGAGGAAATTTAGATTACTCGCATCACAGATGTCCACGACCTTCTGAGGAAGATGTCTCCAGCACTCCTCTTCAGTTAATTTTACAACACTCTTTAACCATATGCCTCTGGGCAATAATGCATTCTGTAAGCTGCTCTGCAAATCACAGCAAATTACCGTTTATCAAAAATTATTACTAAACAATTAGGCAGAATCAAATAAAATCCAATGACAAAATATTTTTTTTACTCTCTCTTTATGTCTTAATTGACAAAGCTGGTTGTGAGAAATAGCACACCGGCTCCACAGTTGTTGTTTTTGTTGTTATCATTATTATTATTATTATTATTATTATTATTATTATTATTATTATTATTATTACTACTGCCACTGACAATGTCAAACAAATGTATCTCTGCAAGTGATGACTCTAATTTTACATTCTTGATACAATGAAACATAATACAGTCATGATAATCACTTGTTATGATAACTTTGATTACATGATGCATTCAGTTTGTGGGCACCCTCTGGTGAAATCAGATGAACGGGATGAACGATCAATACCCACGGGAAATTCAGGAAAGACGAAAGAAGTTATTTCCAATTCTCAAACAGTTCCGTGAAAAAGGACGAAGAGTAGCACTCACAGTAGACAAGCTATACATCGACGGCCAACTTTATCGGGACGGTAACCTCACTACTTGGCTATAAACTCACAATTCGGGATTCTGTCACGGTTGGATTGAATAATGAACGAAGATTGATTACAATTGGAATATGTCAACAATCTTTCCATTCAAAACCCCAGACTTCTTCCCCTCTCTCTATCTCTTCTTTCTCTCTCTTTATCTACCTATCTGATTTGTATGTTTAGCCATCTGTCTGTATGTCACTTTGTTCACTGGCCCATCCATCTGTATGTATATCTGCCCATCTGTCTACCCTCTTCCTGTCTAACTGTCCATCTTTCTGTCCCTCCTTACATCTGCCTGCCTGGCTGTCTGTCTTTCTGGCCATATGCCCATTCATCCAAATGTACTATTCCTTGATAAATGTGTATGCATATGCGCCTTATGGTATGATTGACTGAATGAGTGCATAAGCAGTAGTATGGGTGCGAGTTTTTTTTTTTTTTTTTTTTTGGTACGTGTGGGTATCTGTATGTGTATGTATATATGTGTGTATTAGTGTGCAGATATGCATATGTGTATTTACGTAAGGTGTGTGTATTTAGGTATGCATGTATGATTATATATGTATACAGTTCTCCATTTTCTTAACCTTTTTCCACTAGGTTGTGTGTGCATATAAATATGTATGTGTGTGTGTGTGTGTGTGCGCGTGTGTATGATAGACTATGTCTTCTTGAGTATATGTTATGATACTATTTATCATTATTATTCTCTTTATTATGTATCTTTATTTTCAATTTGTTTATATATTTACTTTTTCTTCTCTAAATATTAAGGTGTTTTTTACTTTTTTTGTGTTTATGTGTCTCAGATGTGTGTAGATGTTCATATTTACCCTCCTGAACTCTCTTAGACTGAGGATACTTACATTTTCTTCTTCTTTTTTTATTTTTTTTTGTCCTTTTTTTTGTCTCTCATCAACGATATGCAATACTTTTAACTGTAACAACCACATTACCCCCAGTTGTCTTTTGCTGACTTGTTCCTTTTTCTTCTCTCTCTCTCTCATACAATGTCTTCATATGCTGTAGTGTTATTTTGTTTATTGTCACCTATTTTTTTAGCTTTTGTTTTGTTTTTCTGTCCCCCCCTGTGCCGAGTCCATACTGTTTGGGAAGATTTTATAGTGCAGCAATATCAGGCTGTTTGTATCTATACTAGATTTGTAAGCAAACCCAGGACTCATGGCTCTTAAGTTTGTCAGCTGGAATGTGCGTGGCATTAACTCACCGGCAAAGAGAACCAAAATTATAAATCACCTCAAAAATTAAAAGCCGATATATGTCTGTTACAAGAGACCAAATTATCAGACAATGAACACGTAAAACTAAAAACACAGCACTTCAATCAAATACACTTTGCTTCATACAACACAAAAAAAAGAGGTGTTTCAGTTCTGATCAATAAAAGTACACCACTAAACCTCAAACACACCATAGCAGACCCAGGAGGACGCTACATCATCATTAATGGAATTATCAATAACATCAATATAGTCATTTCAAGTATCTATGGTCCAAACACAGACGACCCAACATTCTATCATGACTTTTTTGCAGCATTACAAAATTTTTTCAACATCAATTATTATTATAGGTGGTGACCTTAACATAGTCATCAATCCAACAATGGACAGTTCAACAACCTCACATCATACCAATACTTGGCGTTCAACACAGATAAATAGTACATGATGGATCTGGGTCTTGGCGATAGTTGGAGGCTACATAACCCGTCAGCCAGGGAATACACATACTTCTCTCCGGTCCATAAATCATTTTCAAGAATTGACTACTTTAACAAGTAACTCCATGATGGCATGTATCTCTGACCTCACTATCTATCCAATCATCATATCTGATCACAGCCCAATCAGTTTCTCAATGCACATAAAAGCAGAGGCTAAAACCAATTCAAGATGGCGATTTAACACTTCCTTACTGAAAGATAAAGAATTTGATTCATACATCAAGAAGGAATGGTCATTATTCATGGAAACAAATGACACGGTAAATGCCTCACCAACACTCATCTGGGAAACCGCTAAAGCTGTACTAAGAGGAAAAATCATCTCATACTCAACTTATTAAAAAAAAAAAGATCAAGAAGTAGAAAACAAATTGGAGGCAAAACTCAAACAATTACAAAATTCATACACTTCCAACCCTACAGAACACACATTAAAAGAAATCAGAGAAACCAAGCTCCAACTTGACAACATTATCAATAAAAAGACTCAATTTATGTTACAAAGACTACGATATAATCATTTTGAACACAATGATAAATCCGGCAAATATCTAGCAAATCAGCTAAAACGCAACAAGGAGAAATCCATCATCTCAACAATCAAAGACCCAAAGGGAAACGTCACCAGTGATCCACAAATAATAAACAACATTTTCACACAGTACTACTGTGACCTATACAGTGGCAACAAGGAAAACAAAAACTTAACTGAAATAGAAATGTTTCTAGACAGCATTACTCTACCCTCACTAACAAAGCACCAAGCCAACATCCTAGATGCCCCACTAACATCCACAGAATATGAAAAAGCGCTGAAAACAATGTCAAATAATAAAGCCCCAGGACTTGATGGATTCCCCATTGAATTCTATAAACACTTTTGGCAAATATTATCCCCACTCTTCACCAGAATGGCAGATGAGATAAATGAAAAGAAATGTTTCCCCTATCATATGAATACAGCATTAATCTCAGTACTACTCAAAGCAGATAAAGACCCAACTCAATACACAAGCTACAGACCCATTTCCTTAATAAACTGTGACATTAAAATAATTAGCAAAGCACTAACAACCCGAATTGAATCAGTCATTCCATCACTAATTCACCCTGACCAAACAGGATTTATCAAAGGCAGACATTCCTCAAATAACACCCGCCGTCTTTTTAATCTGATTAACATATCTCTGCAAAATGACTCTCAAACCAACATTCTTTCTTTAGATGCAGAGAAAGCATTTGACAAAGTAAACTGGACATTCCTCATTAAAACTTTGGAAAAATTTGGATTTGGAGACTCATTTATACAGTGGATAAAAACACTCTACAACAACCCAAAGGCAGCAATTTTGACTAACAATCACATCTCACAAAATTTCACACTTCACAGAGGCACCAGACAGGGATATCCACTTTCACCTTCACTGTTTGCACTCTTTATTGAACCATTAGCAGCGGTAATCCGTCAAAATGATAACATCACAGGCATCCGTACTAAAAATATAACACATAAAATCAGCTTATATGCAGATGACGTACTTCTGTTCCTTCAAAACACAAACCAGTCAATCAAAGAACTAATAAAAACCATCAATATATACTCCAAGATCTCCGATTATACAATAAACTGGAACAAATCAACCATCCTACCAATAATTGGAGATAGCTCTCATATTACATCACAATTTCCTCACTTGCCTCTCTCTACTGGTAACATCAAATATTTGGGTATAAAATTCTCCTCCAGGCTGTCAGACTTGTTTGATTTGAATTTTACTCCGTTACTTAAAACAATACAAGATGACTTAAACTGATGGAAAACACTGCCGCTCTCTATCATAGGACGCATAGCCACAATAAAAATGATGGTTTTACCAAAGGTCAATTAATATTCACAATGATTCCAACCCTACCTACAAAAAAATGGTTCAAAACACTAGACACAGATGTAACAGCATTTTATTGGAAAAACAAGAAACCCAGAATAAAACTGACCATGCTACAACAACCAAAACATCAAGGAGGCCTTGAAGCACCAAATTTCCAACACTACTACCTGGCAAATCAATTACAATATATCATTAAATGGATCCATGCAACCCATCACCACCACCCATGGCTTGATATAGAGCAAACGGACTGCCAGGACATAGCAATCTCAGACCTACCCTTCATCAGTGACACAATTCAAACACCATAACTGCTTCAGAAACACTGCAATCGCCACAACTCTGACAGCCTGGTGGAAAGTCAATAAAATAAAAAACACTAAAACTTCTCCGACTGCACTAACCCCCATATGGCACAACCCAGATTTCACTGCAAACAAATCTCCCTTAATCGGCAAGAAATGGAAAGAGAAAGGAATCACACACCTCCACCACATTTTTGACCATAATTCCATGCTAACATTACAACATCTCACAAACCGATATGGCATTGAGAAACAACAATATTTTCAGTACATCCAATTAAAACACTCAATTAAGGCAAAAATAGATATCTCTAATGCACACTTGGAACCACCACCACTATTAGACAGCATCAATAAAATAGCAGAATCAAACAAACAACTCTCCAAACTGTATAAACTAGTATCTCACACAGACGGTGCACCTCATATTCCAATAAACAAATGGGAAAAGGACCTCAACATCAATACTGAAAAATGCTTTTGGAATAAGATCTGCAACAACATCTTTAACATGTCCAGGAACACTAACATAAGACTTATACAGTACAAAATCATTCACAGAACACACATTACACATCATAAATTGTACAGGATGGGATTAATGGAATCAGACAAGTGCACTCACTGCAGTCAGAACAGCTGATGATTACCTCCACGCACTCTGGCTCTGTCCACCGATACAGCATTTCTGGAAAGAAGTAACCACCACACTCTCACTATTCTTCAGCTGCCGCATCCCGTTATCCCCCGCTTTATGTATACTTGGCGATCTGGATACACTCAACACATGCCCCAAACCAATTACTATACCCCTACTTGTAGCCCTGACTATCGCCAAAAAAAAAAACAATATTACTAAACTGGAAAAGTCGGAATAACATCAATATTTCACAGTGGTTGGATCTCTTAACACAACAGATTTCAATGGAACAACAGTTAGCTGTGCAAAAAAACCAACTTGAACAAATTAATAAAACAAATTCAACACTCCTCAATGCTATTCTGTTGCCGGTGAGCTAATGCCATAACTCAGCAAACCCAAGTATATTAAATTAACACTGAAGCCATTTTTAAAAAATAAATAAATAAATGAAGAGCTTGAATTGCATCTAAACCCAAACAAATCATGCTCCTTACTAGAAAAAAAAAAAAAGTTTTAGTAATGTATAAATGAATGAATCACTCCCCTGTCTGCCCTTCCACTTTGTTAGTCTGGTCTATGTCTAACATCATATCAGTCTTAGTCCTAGCTGTTTGTTTGATTCAGATTTATTTGTATTACCCATCCTCCTGTCTTTCCCCCCCTTCTTTTTTTTGTGTCCTCCCCTCAATATTTTGTTAATAAAAATAAAGCTGACCTCCCAAGAGGGGGGGGTGGTGGCGGAAGAAAAAAAAAAAAAAAAAGAAATCAGAAATATGTTGAACTTCAGTTAATGCATGGTTCTTCCAAGTCATACGTGGTTGGCCTTAAAAATGAGGAAGACACCAAAAATTGCCTTGCATAAGCTAATTTTAATGACACTACCACTGGTGCCATCTAATTTGCATCTAAACCGCTTCTTGAAATAGAACCACTCCCTCAATATTGATCTGTCCGCTCAGTTGTGTGTAGCCCTGGCAGAAAAATACCAGTTAGTCTGTGTGGCTTGAGGAAATAGGAATAGACGCAGTGGTTGATCTGTGCGTGAATTGTCAGTTGTAGCACATGCAGTAAAATCAGACCCGAACAGTGGCTATTTCTTGCGATGACATACTGATATCTACTAATCGAAATGTGTAAATGGCTGCTCCCAGTAAAACAAGTGTTTGCCACTAACATGGCAATATCCCCCGCTGTCCGTACGATATGTGTTCATACGGACGGACGGACGGACGGACGGACGGACGGATGGACGGACGGACGGAGCCCAATGCTATATCCCCCGCTTCGCGCTAAACGCGCGGCGGGGGATAATTAAGGATAAGATTTGATTTTGTCATGAAATAATTCAGTTTGTAATGCATATTATTAAAAAAATGAGATGTGATCATTGATCATTGTGAATTTTATTGGATAAGTCTGGACGTTGTTCGTGAAGGCAGGTCCACCTTGCTGAACCCAATCCTCTCTTTCAGTGCTTCTCCCACTTCCTGCTCATTGCCGTAAGCAGCGGCGCAGTCAATATGCCTGTAGCCGCAGTCGAGAGCACTGAGCACAGCTTGTTTCACCTACGGGATCAGAAAAACAGCTTATGAAACAGACATGACAAATTATTAGCTTCACGTAGGCACACAGCTAATGAAGTAGCTACTGCTTATCCATTGCTGGCCTTTTATAGACACACAGCTTATTAAATACATATAGCACCTTGTTAACTTTTCACACATTGGCATAAAGTGGTTGGTGTAGCTGGGCAGTGAGGTGGTTACTGTGCGGTGGATGGGTGGTGACGCGATTAGTGTGAGGAGGCTTGTATGAGGTGGTTAGTCTGAGATGGTTGATGTAACGTAACTGATATGAAGTGGTTGGTGTGAGATGGTTGGGTACTGAGGTGGTTGGTGAAAGAAGGTTCGTGTGAAATGGCTGGTATGAGGAGGTCAGAGTAAGATGGTTGGGTAATGGGGTGGTTGTTGTGAGATGGTTGGTTGGCTCTTCTTGCAGTAGATTTGACCTCTGACCTTTCCTGGGGCACTTTTCCAGGTTCCCAGGCCCACCATTGGCATCTTCAGCCCGTTGGAGAGAGCGACACAGGGGCAGCTCATGATTTCACAGCCCTCCTCTGGCTTAGTCCAAGGGAGATAAGATTAGCTCGCTTAGCAGCTAACTCATTTTTATCATAATTATTGAGCTTCTACATTTGCTTTAATTCACAAAAACAAAATGAAAGGGTGTGTAGCAAAAGTATTGCACCCATATTTACTTCAGTGTTTTGTTAAAATGTCCTCAAGTCAACTGAACACAGCACCTTTGTACTTGCTTCCTCAGCATGAAAGCGCACCTAACCGCAGGAAACATCTTTGTGTGATCCAGTTAGTCAGCACATCACACTGCATTCTCTATGCAATGTGTCCACAAGAGGAAAGTAACCTCTGGACTCGTAATTGTGATCCGTGTTTCAATTCATACATGATATGAGCAACTCATTGTCCCACAGCTTGTCTCCCAAAGGAGGCATGGATTCATTATCCTGGTGTGAAATTCAATGTCACCTGGAAAGCCACATTGTCGATGTATGGCTTCCTCTTTGGGAAGGAGTGTCTTAACTTGAATTTAATGATGCCTCAACATGCTGTGTTCACTGACACTGGTCCTCTGAGGTACTTTTGGTTTTGTCCGTAACAGAAGCATGTTGGTTCTTAATGCAGTGCCGTCTGAGAACTCGAAGGTCACGTACATCCAATTTTGGTATTCTGCCTCATCTTTTACGTACGGAGGATACTTCGGTTTCTCAGAATCTTTACATGATAATACGAACCATCAATTGCGAGATCCCTCAATTCTGTGCAACTAGACGTTGAGAAACGTTGTTCCTAAACTGTTTGAATATTTGCTGACAGCATTTGGCAAACGTCAAACAATCTAGCCGGTAAGTGGTTGTGCCTTTTGTGACTGTTCATTTTATACCAAATAATAGCTGTTAAGCATTTGCCTTTTTACCTCGGGAATGATGAAAATGAGTGTTTTTCTAAAGGTTCCACAATTTTTCTCGTTTTTTGCATTATCCTGTCCCAATTGTTTCCCAATTGTCACAGAACATATTGCAGGCGTCCAATTCAGAATGTGCAAATATTGGCGAAAATCAATACATACATTTGAGTAGGTGAAAATTTGAATATGATTTCAACAAGAAGTAGATAAAAGAAAATTTATGGACTACTTAATTCTGTTTTTTTTTTTTCCCCATTTTACATACTGTCCTAATTCGTGTGAAATTTAGGTTACAAATGATGAACTGGAACATTAATCAAGTAAACATCTGTCACGTTGGCATTTTGTGTTTATCTCCATGATATTGTTATCTATTTTTCTTTAGTATTTTTTCGCATGTATATTCAAATGTTTGCCTGACCGTAGTTCCAGGATTTAAGCAATTTCTGAAAAATTTCATATAAAATTAATTCTTGAGACGTCACTCAAATGTTTAGGAATGTAAATTCCTAACATATTACGTACTATCAACGTCAAGTCCCTTTTGATTGGCAGGCTGAACAATAATGTAAACGTATTTTTTTAAAGACTCACTGTAAAATTCTGTGTGTTTTTCAGAATTTAGTTTTAAACCTGATAAGACGGCAAAGAGACAGATCTGCCATGAGTCTTTTTAGGGAGTTTGGAAATAGAGAGATGAGGAAGATTGTGTTGTAAACTAACAAGGTGGCCATTATTCATCAGCCAATAAAGGCCACAATTGAACATTTTTTTAAAAACCTAAAAAATTACAAATCTCTGCAGATTTATTAATAAAATCGCATCTTAACCTATTAAAAGCATTTTCAAGGTCATCTGTAAATGTAGGTTTTTGTTTGTCTTTCAAGCGAAGGATTTGACCACTGCAAGCTGAGCTTCAGCAGAACTCCCCTAAGCTCCAAAGTTTAAGATTTTTTTGGTCAAGTCTTTCATCACTGGAAATTCTGGAAATTCAGCCAAGCTGGAGAGGAAATGGCACAGCTTTGCACTATTTTAGAGGCCACGTTGTGCATCTACAGAAAACACACCATCAGCTTGTATTTTTTGCAAAATAAATATTATCCACTTTCTCATGTTTTTGAATTTTTTAATGGAAGTCAAAAGCCAAAAATTATTTAGGAAGTGGTAATATGGAGGCTAAAACACAAGAATTAAACGCCAATAAAACAATAGATCATTTATAAATACTTTTTAATACTTAAAAAAGCGATATTGTTTCATAAAATGGTGACTTCAAATGCAAGGTAGACAAAAATAAATTGTATAGCTGAGGTAAATTTTTAAAACCCATTTAATCCAAGAATCCACTTTTTATAGCGCAAAAGCTTATTTTTTGGGTTTATAAAGCCATACACCATATAGTGAAGTAGTGAAGCTTATTTTCTTACCGTTTCAAAGCCACACAGCCAACCGAACAGTCCAGCGAAAGCGACTAACCAGCAAGAGGTCAAAGTCTTGGCTTAGTTATTACCCAAAATGAGCTGGAAAGTTCTATAAGAACGGTACACCAGAGATGAGCGCTTCAGTCGAGCAAAGCCACACGTACTGAACTCGGTTTCCCTGCAAATGTTACCCAACTGAGAGATGTACTTAAAGACTATGTCTGCATCTCAGAAACCTGAACTCAAGATTACTGCGTGACTCTCACTCACATGATCCAGCTTCCTGAGAGCTGGTACTACGGAAGCGCTGTAGAGGGGATGTTTGCTTAACCTGAAATACAAGGCTATGCTCCCATCAGCTGGACAATATCAATGTGAAAACTTCTGGAAAAATCCGAATGGTGGGATAATGTCAAGTGTGAGGGTTTACTGATTGGTTGCTAGATGTTGTTTTTTTTTAAAATAAGAATTTACAACAAACATTCAGTGCCCTATACAAATATTGGCACCCTTGTTTAACGTGAACAAAAGCAAATAGGAAGTAATGCCATTAGTGTTTTTCCCCTAAATATTTAATTCATACTATCAAAAAAAAAAAAAAAAAAAAAAAAATCAGTGTGTTGGGAGCAATAGCTTTAGTTTTGCTGGTACTCTCTTGTCTAGCTCAATGTGGTGTGTGAGATGATCAATATTGGCCATAAAAGTATCCTTTTTGTACTTTAAAGCAACCATCTTTCCTTCAGTATTTGTGATTGTATAGGAACCCCACCTGTCGCAATCAATTTTTTTTTTCTTTTTTGGTTGATAGTATGTCACTCTCAATTTTTACTCCAGTTCAGCTGAGGTCTTTTTTTTTTAAAGATTTTTTTGGGGATTTTTTCCTTTATTTGACAGTTATACAGTGTAGAGAGACAGGAAGGTTGGGGAGAGGAATGGGGGAAGACATGCAGCAAATAACCTGAGACGGAATCGAACCCAGGTCGCTGCGGGAAGGACTCAGCCTTTATGGTACGCGCGCTTAGACCGATGAGCCACCAGGGCGCCCCTCAGCTGAGGTCTTTTGAGTTGTGTTTGGGAAGGACATACCCAGCCTGAGAGCAGTCACGAGGCCCTCTCTCCAGCTTCCTTTCCTGCACCCTTTGGAGATTTTTTTTTTCCAGTTTCTTGTACATCTTTCAAAAGACTTACGGACTCTACTGTGTTGTAAGATGTTTTTGTCCTGAGACCAAACATGGTTCATTTTAGGACCTGATGCCATTGATAAGGGTTCTGACAGGCAGGTGTACCTAGAAACCTGAACATTAACATAACATCACATTAGCTATTTAATATAGCAAAATAATGAAGGACATCCATGCACAGCAATGTGACTGCGGTTTTTTTTATCACGCCGCCCCCCGGTGGTGCCATTAAGGTTTGCCAGGAGCCCGTGTGATTGGTTGATGAGGCACAGAAGCTCCGTTTGATGCCCAGTGTTTTACAGCCTTGAGTTCACCTCTGTTTCCCCCACCTGCATCAGGATTATTCCCTTAAATATTCTGCATACAGCCATACATGTAATGTTGCTCATGTAGAACTTACCTGATTTTTAATCCTGTCCCTGATCTCGTAGCAATCAGAGGTGCACCAAATTTGTAAGAGCACAATCAGCGACCTCCTCTTCACATTTACTCTTAAGAAGGTCGGCCTCTACCCACGATATGAAATGATCAACCATTATGCAAATGCATTGATTTACCTCCCTCACTCACATTTTAGTCCTGAGAACTTAAACATGTAACCTCTAAATTGGGAGAAAAATGACCATTAAGTTTTTTTACAAATGCTCAGATCCTTTGCGGAAACGTCCATTGACCTACGCTCTTTTTGTGGGCGCACGTTTTCTGTCTAACGGGCACCACCAGCGACACAAACCTTTCAGCCCCTAATTTCCTGCAGCAGGAGGCTGACTCTAAAGTTTTACTTTGTGTTCCTGGGGCAGACGAGGGCAAAAAAAAAAAAAAAAGGCCCAGGAATGAGTCCACACTTTGGACAAAGCATTTGTTTGAGGGTCTTTAGAGACCTTTTATTCCTACATTTGTGAGAATTCTGTGCAAGTACAACACAAAACAAGCCGTTAAAGGGATACTGAGTGGAATTTTAGGTTGAAATGTGTGAACACTACATTCAAAGTTGGGCCCTCTTCCCCGGGTCAGTGACGTCAGAAGTGGTGCCCTGCAGTGCTCAGTCCCGCCCTCACAACCTGCACGCTGTTATTGGCTGGGGGCTACACGCCCACTGTCCAAAGGCTGACGCCCAGAAACTTGTTTAAATAAGAAAATACAGGGAGACAGCAAGGTCTCTGTAGATACAAATACCACCACAAACATCTAGTGAATAGTAAGTAATGATTGAGAGGGATTAGTTTTGCATGAGTCCATGCATAGTTTTTTAGGAAAATCCTGCTCACTGTAATACATTTTCAAAACTAGCAACATGTGTCTAGCTCAAGTAATCAGCTCACATGAGACCTTGAGTACAACAAATATAGTACACATGTATATGCAAGCCTAGTAGCTGTATGGATCATGCATCTGCAATGGTAATATTAATAGATATTGATGCTGTAAAGTAAACTCTGGACCCACCCACTGACCTGTTTCTTTTATGTCTGGCTAGACGCAGGGAATAAAATTTGGACTATACCCAAATTCAACCACTAGAGGGCAAGAAAAAGTCATTTCAGTAGAAATTGTGTCTAAAAAGTATGAACGACAATTTCTATCTGCCCCCAAAATACATAAAAAGACCAATACACAAACTCTCGTGCTTGCGACGTGCACACTTTTTTGCTGATCAGTTTTTGTTTGTTAACTGTTTATTTTAACTCACCTCTCTTTACTGGTCCAAGGGATGCAAGATGCATGGATTACTCATAACATAACATGAATGCGAGAACAGGCCATGCAGCCCAACTAGGCTCGCCAGTTTCTTTACACTATTGTGAATATATCACTTCAGATACTCAATGACTCAGTGGTGTCTAGCTTTAAGTCAAGTCTGCTCTTGAAAACTCCCAAGGTCTTTGCCTCAACAATATGGTCAGGCAAGCTATTCCACATCGAAATTACTCTTTGGGTGAAGAAATATTTCCGAATATCAGTGCTAAATTTACCTTTGGCCAACTTCCATTTGTGACCTCGAGTTCTACTAACAACACTTGGTCGAAGGAATCCTACATAATTCACTTTGTTAATCCCTTTAACATATTTAAAGACCTCAATCAGATCACCCATAAGTCTCCTTTTCCTAAGACTAAAGAGATTAAGGATCTTCAGCCTCTTCTCGTAACTTTCATCTTTTATACCTGGAATTAGCTTTGTGGCTCTTCTCTGAACTTTTTCTAGAGCCTCGATATCTTTCTTAAAGTATGGTCCCCAGAACTGTCCACAGTACTCCAGATGTGGTCTGATGAATGTGTTGTACAAAAGAAGCATCACCTCCTTGGATTTGTATTCAATACTTTTAGCAATGTATCCCAGCATCCGATTGGCTTTTTTAACTGCTACGGCACAATGGCTAGAGCCTGTGAGGGTTTGGTCAACAATCACTCCCAGATCTTTTTCGTGTGGAGCACATTCCAGTTTTAAAACTCCCATGAAGTAATCCCGTCTAATGTTTTTATTACCTATATGTACAACTTCACATTTTGCTACATTAAATTTGATTTGCCACATTTCTGCCCAATTCTGGACTCTATCCAAATCATCCTGAATCACTTTAGTGGACTCTAAACTATTTGCCAAACCCCCCAATTTAGTATCATCTGCAAATTTAACTAATTTGTTCTCAATATTCCTATCAAGGTCATTAATATAGATGAGGAACAGCAGGGGTCCCAACACCGATCCTTGGGGGACGCCACTCCCCACCATACCTAGCTCAGATGAGATACCACTAACCACCACTCTTTGTGTTCTGTCCTGCAACCAGTTTTGAATCCACTTCAGGATACCTCCTGTAACTCCAATGGAGCTCATTTTAAAAATTAGTCTCTGATGCGGTACTGTATCAAATGCTTTCTGAAAATCCAATTATATGATATCATAAGCCCTGCTCTGGTCATAAGTCTTAGTGGCCTCTTCAAAAAATTCCAGAGAGTTTGTCAGGCATGACCTTCCCTTACGGAAACCATGTTGGCTATCCCTCAAGATACTGTTACGCTCAAGAAATAAGTCCAACTCATCTTTTATGATGGATTCCAATATTTTGCACGCAATGCAAGTTAAACTGACTGGCCTGTAATTTCCTGGCTCAGTACGGTCCCCTTTCTTATATAATGGAATTATATTGCCCTGCATGTCATAATGGTCTATAATACTCATGCACACGTGTGTGTTGCTTTTACATGGAAGATTTAAGTGCTGTTGTTGATTTTGATATTGGCAGCAAGGCTTGAGAAATCATTGGGAGTCCCCTCTAAAACAAATAAGGTCACCCATGGGAGAGAGAGAGATGATAAAATGCAGTATACACTACTGGTCAAAAGTTTTGGAACACCCCAATTTTTCCAGTTTTTTATTGAAAATTACACAGTTTAATGTTTCTTTGTACTCTGGAATAAAAGCATAGACATGATAGAACAAATAAACAGTTGAAGTTAAAAAAGAAATCATGGAATCAATTTATAAACCAAAATGTATTCTAAGCTTTTGACTTTTGACTTTGGCGGATAT
The DNA here is from genome assembly GCA_029692085.1 of Gymnothorax javanicus. Lineage (NCBI taxonomy): Eukaryota > Metazoa > Chordata > Actinopteri > Anguilliformes > Muraenidae > Gymnothorax > Gymnothorax javanicus. The sequence goes on along the minus strand of CM056194.1, from coordinate 347,295 downwards.
AACAGCACTCGTGGCATTCTTTCTACAATGGAAATCAAATATCCTTCAGAAAGTTCTTCCCAACTCTGTGGCAGAAGTTCCCATAAATGTGTGGCACCTGTAGGTTGCTTTGCTTTCACTCTTCTGTCCAGTTCATCCCAAACCATCTCGATGGGGTTTAAGTTTAGAGACTGTGCTGTCACTCCATGCTTTCAAGCTTACCATCTTGTTCTTTTTTCCTAAGGTAGTTCTGGCAGAGCTTGGACTTATGTTTTGGATCATTATCTTGCTGTAGGAGGAACCCCTGACCAACTCGGCGCATACCAGAGGGTACTGCATGGCGCTGCAGAATGCTGTGGTTGCCGTTTTGGTTCAGGGTGCCTTTCACTCTATAAGTCACTGACCCTAGATCCAGCAAAGCAGCCCCAGACCACCACGCTTCCTCCTCCATGTTTGACAGTTGATGTCACACAATAAGGAACCATCCTTTCACCTACTCGACGGTGTACAAAAAACCTGGGTAACCTTACCTTTTGTTTAAAACTTCTGACAGTGCACCGCTTACCTTTGTACCATTTCAAGCTATTCATTGGACTGGAACTGCATAATTTTCAATAAAAAACTGGAAAAATTGTTTTTTTTTTTTACTTTTGACTGGTAGTCTATGTACACACTATTGTAGTGATCCTGACAAAACATCCTTTCACCTGAGGCCTTGAGTTCAACAAACGTGGAATATGTTACTTTAATAGGCAGCAATAATCATTCACATCACATAATGACAACAAAGCCTCCAGGTGCCTTTGAGAGAGAGGGAGAGAGAGAAGGAGAGAGATAGAGAGAGAGAGGAGAGAGAGAGAGATAAGGGTAAGACGTGTTTAAGATGAGCTCGTAATTTTGTTGTTTTATTGTGAGGTAAACTGTTTTAAAATGGAATAAATTATTCAGGATCATAAAAATCAACTTTTGCTAAAATAATTGTTGAATTACCAGGCCAAATTTCATCAAAAATAACTTGAGATAAATGATATTTAGGAAATTCAAGTCAAGAGAACAGAAAGAAGACAAGTAACAAAGAGAAAAAACTGGAATGCACTACAGATTAAAAAGGATAAAGATTAGAGACATTTTAAATGTTCAACTTTTCAATTGAAATAGGATTTAAACAAATTTCAGTAACCCGAGGACAACAGGTATAAAGAAAAAGAAGAACAGACCAAACACAACGCTAACATCGGGGACAAGAGGAATCTCATCTTCTGCACTGTTTTCTAAATCCAGCAAACTTCTTCTGGAAAGGTAGGATACCTTCTCGGCATTCTTATGTAAAATTGAATGCACTGAACTTTTGCCCTTAAAGCTAAAAAGAGAGAAATCAGAAATCAGCCAAATTAGCCGCTTTAGCCATCAGAAGCCATTTGCCAATATCGGTTAGCTGTTAGCCATTAGCTAAGCAGTCAGAGTCTCAAAAGTGACAGTTAAATTTGACAGTTAAACCCCCCCGATCCCCACAAAATTCTAAATTGTAACAAAAAGTAACAATTTGAGAATGGCAGCAGCAGAGGCTCCGCCTCCTCTGTTTGGAATCTGATACCCTGAGGATCTGAAAAGCGCCAAAGCCAAGAAACTGTACAAATACAAGCTGCTGAGAGAGAACCCTGAGACTCTGAAAGCAGACACCGCTCTGTCAGGGGACAGGAGCATCACCACTAACCTGCTCTTCCACACAGAGCACACCCTCGCATGGCACACCTCAGTATGTAGCCACTTTAAAAACACCAAAAACAGGGGGATTTGCAATGGGAGGCAAATTTTAATATTTGAGGACGAGGCCATAGACCCAGAAAATACTAAATTGACTGTCAGCGTTAATCAGAATGGGACAGTACTAATACAGGGCAGCGAAGCAGGACTCCGCTCCTTTGAACAGGAGTTTCAGACACTAAAGCAGCTGGCAGAGTCACACAGGGCAGAGCAGGAGAGCCTCGGCACACAGGCCCAGCAGCCACAGAGGAGCACAGCTGCAGTCAGCACCGGGGAGGGGGATAACGGGGCCCTAATCCTGGCACTGCAGCTCCGGGGAACCGCGGCCCTGATGAGGGAGAGCCTCTCTCTGCAGGAGGTGGAGCTGGTGGAGCTGAGGGAACAGCAGCTCAGCCACCTCAACGGCAGCCAGGACCTCCAGGACATTAAGGCCCAACTCAGCCTCATCACAGCAGAGCAGCAGGCCTCTGTACAGGAGCTGAGGAGCCTCACACAGCAGAGCAGCAGGCCTCTGTACAGGAGCTGAGGAGCCTCATACAGCAGAGCAGCAGGCCTCTGTACAGGAGATGAGGAGCCTCACACAGCAGAGCAGCAGGCCTCTGTACAGGAGCTGAGGAGCCTCACACAGCAGCTCCAGCAGGACAGAGATGAACTGAGGAACGAGGTATCCTCACTGAAGGAGGAGCTCCACCTCAGAGACGGTACAGTACACAGCCTGAGAGAGCAGCTCCTATCCCTCAGCGCCCAAACCCCCCGCCCCTCAGAGAGCCCCCCCGCCGCACCGGCCCCTGCAGCCCTAACCCCCCGCCCCTCACAGAGCCCCCCCGCCGCACCGGCCCCTGCAGCCCAAACAGCAGCGAGGACACCAGGCCTCACTGAAGAGCCCAGTCAAGCTGACACACCCGCTTCCTCCAGCACACAAGCTCTCCCTTCAACACACATCCCCAGTGAGAGTGAAAATAACACTTGGAGGAAAAGAACAAAGAAAGAAAAGAACACTGAGGTTCTCATTCTTATCGACTCAAATGGGAAATTTGTAGATGAGGAGCAGCTCTTCCCTGGACGAAGGGTCAATAAAGTTTGGTGCCCGACAACAAAATCAGCTCTTGAGATGCTTGCCAAGCCAGACTTTGCCTCACCGAGTCATGTGATTATTCACACTGGCACCAATGACCTGCGAGCCCAACAGGAGCGGGTAGCGGGGTCTGTGCGGGCAGTGGCTGAGAGCAGCCAGAGTTTTTCCCGCTCCAAAGTAATCATCGCCACTCTCCTGCCACGGAGAGACTTCCATCCACTCACCACTCAGAGAGTGAACGCTGACATCTCCCGGGGGTGTGCCCTCATTCCAAATGTGTACCTCGCACACCACCCCACTCTCGGACCCAACAGCCTGTACGATCACGTTCATCTGCACAAGCGTGCGGTCAGCATTTTTATGGACACCCTAAGAGACGTAGCCCTGGGGAGATACCGGACCAGACCGCCACACCCACCTGCATACCACGCCCCTGAAGAGACCTGGAGACCCGCCTACCTGTCAGCTTACCACGCCCCAGCAGCAGCCAGAAGACATGCCCACCAGCTGGCACACCATGCCCCAGCCCAGCAGCCCCCAGTTCAGTCACAACAATCTGCCCCCCCGGCTGCCTGAAAGCAGCCAGTCGTCCCCCCAACCAGCACCAGCACCAACACCAGCACCACACCCACAAGCACCAGCCCTGCAGCAGCACCAACCCAGCTATGCTGACGTCCTGCGGGGACCAGACCGCAGCACAGGGGAACTGGGAGAGATCAGATAGCTGCTCAGCCTCATCTACTCTCACATAATGAGCTAAGTTAACCAGGAGTAAAACAACTCTTTTATTTTTTTATTTTTATTTTACTTTATTTTTCTATTTTTTAAATCATAATACATTGGTTGTTAATGTATTGTATTGTTTATTGTCTGATCACAAAGACCAGTGCCTTCCAAGTTCAGTAACAATCCTCTCTAAAAAAAAAAAAAAAAAAAAAAATCGTATTCAGTTCTATGCGCCTATTCTGCTTTGTCATGTGTGTGTACGCAAGTGTCCTGAAATGTGCTAATACGTGCATGTGTGTGGGCGTGGGATCACCCACATGCATACACACTCATGTATATGTAGCCTATATGTGTTATTATGTCATTGATATGTCAGTATGTGTGTGTGCATATTGTAGGTATATGCCCACTAATTTTGTACCAATATTCTATATTATAAAATTATATACATATTTTTTCCTAGATAATAATTTTCCCATTTACAGATGGTTTACTTCATTCTAAAATAGACAAATTCCTCAGATCAACCAAAGAACACTCAACGCAAAATGCAATCCTTAACAATTAGCGTGTGGAATATCCAAGGGATAAATTCATCCATTTTTGGACCCCAGAGCTCCACTCCAGAGTTTCTGCGAAACACTCAGGATATCGACATCATTATCCTCCAAGAAACCTGGTATGGATCAGATTGGTCCTCTCACTGCTCACACTATGAAGAATTAGCAGTTCCTTCCATCAAAAAGCCCACTGTAAGCAGAGGAAGGGACTCCAGCGATATATTCATTTGGTTCACGTCAGAGCTGACAAATTACATCCAAATAATTAAGACAGGAGAGTCATACATCTGGCTTCAAATAAGTAACAAAATTGTGAATAATGACAAAGATATTTTCCTTTGTGCAATTTACATCCCTCCCACTGACTCCCCCTACCACAAAGAGGAAACGTTCCCTAATCTCCACACTGCAGTCTGCCCTTTCCAGGCCCAGGGAAATGTGTTGATATGTGGAGATCTAAATGCCCGAACTGGCACACAGCCAGACTATATCAAAATCAAAGGAAATAAACACATTTTTGGTAATAATTCCCCAAATATCAAAACCATTCCACCCAGAAATAGCTCTGACCGCCATATTAACAACAATGGCAAAAGGCTGCTTCAGCTCTGTCAAGACCTAGGCCTGTACATTGTCAATGGCAGGACCAGAGGGGACTTTTTGGGAAGATTTACCTAAAGCTCTCCTCTTGGCAACAGCACGGTTGATTATGTGGTCACTGACCTTGACCCTTTCTCTTTCAGAGCCTTCATGGTCAAGCCACTAACACCACTGTCCGACCACAGCCAAAGTACCCTGTTTCTGAAAAGGACAGACACTAACACCACACCCACACAGCCCAGCAAGCTGTACCATCTAAATAAATCCTACAGATGGGCTCCAAATAGCACTCAAGAATATCAAAGAGCAATTGAGCACCAAACCATTCAAAATTTTTAGACGGTTTCATGACCACTGCATATCCTCCCAGTACAAAAGGCGTAACTCTAGCAGTACAAACATCAACCAAATCTTTGAAAAAGCAGCTAAAATAGCACATTTGAAGACCCAACAGATTTCAAATAAGAAAAGCAAAAAAAAAAAAAAAATTGGTTTGATAAAGAATGCCATGACTTGAGAAAAAAACCTTCAAAAACTTTCTTGCCAAAAACATAGAGACCAACACAATCAAGATCTACGCCTTCGGTACCACGAGGAACTAACGCACTACAAGCGCACACTGAGAGTGAAGAGAGAACAACACACACTACAGCAGCTGACAGTAATGCAGGAGTCCATCAGCACTAATCAGTTCTGGGAAAACTGGAAACGTATAAATAAATCTAAACATGAAGCAACAACTATTCAAGATGGAGAAATATGGAAAAAACATTTTGAAAACCTCTATGAACAAATTCCTATTAGCACATCAGAACAAACCTCCATCTGTGAAAAACTAGATAATCTGGAATTAATTATTAAAAACAACCAAAATCCCCTGGACTCCCCCATTACTGCCCAGGAGCTCAGAGATAGACTGCAGGCCCTCCGTTCAGGAAAAGCATGTGGGCCTGATGGCATCCCCAACGAGATGCTAAAATACAGCAGCAAAAAACTGCAGGACTCGCTGCTAAAACTGTTCAATCTTATTCTCAGTGTGGGCTACTTCCCTGAAATCTGGAGTCAGGATCTAATCACCCCTATCTTCAAGAGCGGAGACCGATTCAACCCCAGCAATTATAGAGGCATTAGTGTGAACAGTAATCTGGGGAAGGTTTTTTGTAGCATTATAAATAAAAGAAATTTGGACTTCCTTAATGAACAGTATGCCTTAAGTAAGAGTCAAATTGGCTTTTTACCAAAACATCGCACTTCAGACAACATTTACACCCTACACACCCTAATCAATGATTATGTCCACCAAAACAAAAAGAAAATATTTGCTTGCTTTATAGATTTTCAGAAAGTTTTCGACTCTGTTTGGCATAAAGGATTATTTTATAAGCTTATTGAAATTGGTGTAGGGGGTAAAATATATGACATAATTAAATCGATGTATACAGAAAATAAAAGTATTGTTAAAATTGGCAACCAAAGGACAGAATTGTTCACTCAGGGGCGTGGAGTGAGACAGGGCTGCAGCCTGAGCCCAACCCTCTTCAACATTTACATCAATGAATTGGCCACAATATTGGAAAAATCCTCAGCCTCTGGGCTCACTCTACATGATAAAGAGATTAAATTCCTGCTCTACGCAGATGACCTGGTGCTGCTGTCGCCAACTGAACACGGGCTACAGCAGAACCTGGATCTGAACACGGACTACAGCAGAACCTGGATCTGAACACGGGCTGCAGCAGAACCTGGATCTGAACACGGGCTACAGCAGAACCTGGATCTGAACACGGGCTACAGCAGAACCTGGATCTGCTTCAGCAGTACTGTCAGACCTGGGCCCAGGCAGTAAATTTAAAAAAGACTAAAATTATGATTTTTCAAAAAAGACCCAGATCTCAGGACAGTAAATACAAGTTTTATTTAAGATCAAACACGATAGACCACTGCAGAAATTATACTTATATATGCCTCACAATCAGTACAACTGGAAGTTTTAACTTGGCTGTGAAGGAACTGAAAGAGAAAACTAGAAGGGCTGTCTATGCCATGAAAAGGGGAATAAATTCTGACATCCCGATTCCAATATGGTTGAAGATCTTTAAATCAGTAATACAACCCATTGCAATATATGCTAACACCTGCAGAGATGAGCACAGAGAGAAGTGCCCTCAGTCAGCTGGTCCTGAGGCTAACCTCACTACCACCTGCAGAGATGAGCACAGAGAGAAGTGCCCTCAGTCAGCTGGTCCTGAGGCTAACCTCACTACCACCTGCAGAGATGAGCACAGAGAGAAGTGCCCTCAGTCAGCTGGGCCTGAGGCTAACCTCACTAACACCTGCAGAGATGAGCACAGAGAGAAGTGCCCTCAGTCAGCTGGTCCTGAGGCTAACCTCACTAACACCTGCAGAGATGAGCACAGAGAGAAGTGCCCTCAGTCAGCTGGTCCTGAGGCTAACCTCACTAACACCTGCAGAGATGAGCACAGAGAGAAGTGCCCTCAGTCAGCTGGTCCTGAGGCTAACCTCACTAACACCTGCAGAGATGAGCACAGAGAGAAGTGCCCTCAGTCAGCTGGTCCTGAGGCTAACCTCACTAACACCTGCAGAGATGAGCACAGAGAGAAGTGCCCTCAGTCAGCTGGTCCTGAGGCTAACCTCACTAACACCTGCAGAGATGAGCACAGAGAGAAGTGCCCTCAGTCAGCTGGTCCTGAGGCTAACCTCACTAACACCTGCAGAGATGAGCACAGAGAGAAGTGCCCTCAGTCAGCTGGTCCTGAGGCTAACCTCACTAACACCTGCAGAGATGAGCACAGAGAGAAGTGCCCTCAGTCAGCTGGTCCTGAGGCTAACCTCACTAACACCTGCAGAGATGAGCACAGAGAGAAGTGCCCTCAGTCAGCTGGTCCTGAGGCTAACCTCACTAACACCTGCAGAGATGAGCACAGAGAGAAGTGCCCTCAGTCAGCTGGTCCTGAGGCTAACCCTCACTAACACCTGCAGAGATGAGCACAGAGAGAAGTGCCCTCAGTCAGCTGGTCCTGAGGCTAACCTCACTAACACCTGCAGAGATGAGCACAGAGAGAAGTGCCCTCAGTCAGCTGGTCCTGAGGCTAACCTCACTAACACCTGCAGAGATGAGCACAGAGAGAAGTGCCCTCAGTCAGCTGGTCCTGAGGCTAACCACACTAACACCTGCAGAGATGAGCACAGAGAGAAGTGCCCTCAGTCAGCTGGTCCTGAGGCTAACCTCACTAACACCTGCAGAGATGAGCACAGAGAGAAGTGCCCTCAGTCAGCTGGTCCTGAGGCTAACCTCACTAACACCTGCAGAGATGAGCACAGAGAGAAGTGCCCCTCAGTCAGCTGGTCCTGAGGCTAACCTCACTAACACCTGCAGAGATGAGCACAGAGAGAAGTGCCCTCAGTCAGCTGGTCCTGAGGCTAACCTCACTAACACCTGCAGAGATGAGCACAGAGAGAAGTGCCCTCAGTCAGCTGGTCCTGAGGCTAACCTCACTAACACCTGCAGAGATGAGCACAGAGAGAAGTGCCCTCAGTCAGCTGGTCCTGAGGCTAACCTCACTAACACCTGCAGAGATGAGCACAGAGAGAAGTGCCCTCAGTCAGCTGGTCCTGAGGCTAACCTCACTAACACCTGCAGAGATGAGCACAGAGAGAAGTGCCCTCAGTCAGCTGGTCCTGAGGCTAACCTCACTAACACCTGCAGAGATGAGCATAGAGAGAAGTGCCCTCAGTCAGCTGGTCCTGAGGCTAACCTCACTAACACCTGCAGAGAGAGATGAGCACAGAGAGAAGTGCCCTCAGTCAGCTGGTCCTGAGGCTAACCTCACTAACACCTGCAGAGATGAGCACAGAGAGAAGTGCCCTCAGTCAGCTGGTCCTGAGGCTAACTCACTAACACCTGCAGAGATGAGCACAGAGAGAAGTGCCCTCAGTCAGCTGGTCCTGAGGCTAACCTCACTAACACCTGCAGAGATGAGCACAGAGAGAAGTGCCCTCAGTCAGCTGGTCCTGAGGCTAACCTCACTAACACCTGCAGAGATGAGCACAGAGAGAAGTGCCCTCAGTCAGCTGGTCCTGAGGCTAACCTCACTAACACCTGCAGAGATGAGAGCACAGAGAAGTGCCCTCAGTCAGCTGGTCCTGAGGCTAACCTCACTAACACCTGCAGAGATGAGCACAGAGAGAAGTGCCCTCAGTCAGCAGCTGGTCCTGAGGCTAACCTCACTAACACCTGCAGAGATGAGCACAGAGAGAAGTGCCCTCAGTCAGCTGGTCCTGAGGCTAACCTCACTAACACCTGCAGAGATGAGAGCAGAGAGAGAAGTGCCCTCAGTCAGCTGGTCCTGAGGCTAACCTCACTAACACCTGCAGAGATGAGCACAGAGAGAAGTGCCCTCAGTCAGCTGGTCCTGAGGCTAACCTCACTAACACCTGCAGAGATGAGCACAGAGAGAAGTGCCCTCAGTCAGCTGGTCCTGAGGCTAACCTCACTAACACCTGCAGAGATGAGCACAGAGAGAAGTGCCCTCAGTCAGCTGGTCCTGAGGCTAACCTCACTAACACCTGCAGAGATGAGCACAGAGAGAAGTGCCCTCAGTCAGCTGGTCCTGAGGATAACCTCACTAACACCTGCAGAGATGAGCACAGAGAGAAGTGCCCTCAGTCAGCTGGTCCTGAGGCTAACCTCACTAACACCTGCAGAGATGAGCACAGAGAGAAGTGCCCTCAGTCAGCTGGTCCTGAGGCTAACCTCACTAACACCTGCAGAGAGATGAGCACAGAGAGAAGTGCCCTCAGTCAGCTGGTCCTGAGGCTAACCTCACTAACACCTGCAGAGCAGAGAGCAGAGAGAGAAGTGCCCTCAGTCAGCTGGTCCTGAGGCTAACCTCACTAACACCTGCAGAGATGAGCACAGAGAAGTGCCCTCAGTCAGCTGGTCCTGAGGCTAACCTCACTAACACCTGCAGAGATGAGCACAGAGAGAAGTGCCCTCAGTCAGCTGGGTCCTGAGGCTAACCTCACTAACACCTGCAGAGATGATGAGCACAGAGAGAAGTGCCTCAGTCAGCTGGTCCTGAGGCTAACCTCACTAACACCTGCAGAGATGAGCAGAGAGAGAAGTGCCCTCAGTCAGCTGGTCCTGAGGCTAACCTCACTACCACCTGCAGAGATGAGCAGCGAGAAAAGTGCCCTCAGTCAGCTGGTCCTGAGGCTAACCTCACTAACACCTGCAGAGATGAGCACAGAGAGAAGTGCCCTCAGTCAGCTGGTCCTGAGGCTAACCTCACTAACACCTGCAGAGATGAGCACAGAGAGAAGTGCCCTCAGTCAGCTGGTCCTGAGGCTAACCCTCACTAACACCTGCAGAGATGAGCACAGAGAGAAGTGCCCTCAGTCAGCTGGTCCTGAGGCTAACCTCACTAACACCTGCAGAGATGAGCACAGAGAGAAGTGCCCTCAGTCAGCTGGTCCTGAGGCTAACCTCACTAACACCTGCAGAGATGAGCACAGAGAAGTGCCCCTCAGTCAGCTGGGCCTGAGGCTAACCTCACTAACACCTGCAGAGATGAGCACAGAGAGAAGTGCCCTCAGTCAGCTGGTCCTGAGGCTAACCTCACTAACACCTGCTGAGATGAGCACAGAGAGAAGTGCCCTCAGTCAGCTGGTCCTGAGGTTAACTTCACTAACACCTGCAGAGATGAGCACAGCAGAGAGAACAGCCCTGCCCCTCAGTCAGCTGGTCCTGAGGCTAACCTCACTAACACCTGCAGAGATGAGCACAGAGAGAAGTGCCCTCAGTCAGCTGGTCCTGAGGCTAACCTCACTAACACCTGCAGAGATGAGCACAGAGAGAAGTGCCCTCAGTCAGCTGGTCCTGAGGCTAACCTCACTAGCACAGGCAGAGATGAGCACAGAGAAGTGCCCTCAGTCTGCTGGTTCTGAGTGTAACCTCACTAACATCTGCAGTGATGAGCACAAAGAGAAGTGCCCTCAGTCAGCTGGTCCTGATGCTAACCTCACTACCACAGGCAGAGATGAGCACAGAGAAGTGCCCTCAGTCTGCTGGTTCTGAGGGTAACCTCACTAACATCTGCAGAGATGAGCACAGAGAGAAGTGCCCTCAGTCAGCTGGTCCTGAGGCTAACCTCACTAACACCTGCAGAGATGAGCACAGAGAGAAGTGCCCTCAGTCAGCTGGTCCTGAGGCTAACCTCACTAACACCTGCAGAGATGAGCACAGAGAGAAGTGCCCTCAGTCAGCTGGTCCTGAGGCTAACCTCACTAACACCTGCAGAGATGAGCACAGAGAGAAGTGCCCTCAGTCAGCTGGTCCTGAGGCTAACCTCACTAACACCTGCAGAGATGAGCACAGAGAGAAGTGCCCTCAGTCAGCTGGTCCTGAGGTTAACTTCACTAACACCTGCAGAGATGAGCACCTGCAGAGATGAGCACAGAGAGTCAGCTGGTCCTGAGGCTAACCTCACTAACACCTGCAGAGATGAGCACAGAGAGAAGTGCCCTCAGTCAGCTGGTCCAAAGGGTAACCTCACTAACACCTGCAGAGGCTAAGTGCCCTCAGTCAGCTGGTCCTGAGGCTAACCTCACTAACAGAGATGAGATGAGCACAGAGAGAAGTGCCCTCAGTCAGCTGGTCCTGAGGCTACCCTCACTAACACCTGCAGAGATGAGCACAGAGAGAAGTGCCCTCAGTCAGCTGGTCCTGAGGCTAACCTCACTAACACACCTGCAGAGATGAGCACAGAGAGAAGTGCCCTCAGTCAGCTGGTCCTGAGGCTAACCTCACTAACACCTGCAGAGAGAGCACAGAGAGAAGTGCCCTCAGTCAGCTGGTCCTGAGGCTAACCTCACTAACACCTGCAGAGATGAGCAGAGAAGAAGTGCCCTCCTCAGTCAGCTGGTCCTGAGGCTAACCTCACTAACACCTGCAGAGATGAGCACAGAGAGAAGTGCCCTCAGTCAGCTGGTCCTGAGGCTAACCTCACTAACACCTGCAGAGATGAGCACAGAGAGAGAGTGCCCTCAGTCAGCTGGACCTGAGGCTAACCTCACTAACACCTGCAGAGATGAGCACACAGAGAGAAGTGCCTCAGTCAGCTGGTCCTGAGGCTAACCTCACTAACACACTGCAGAGATGAGCAGAGAGAAGTGCCCTCAGTCAGCTGGTCCTGAGGCTAACCTCACTAACACCTGCAGAGATGAGCACAGAGAGAGAAGTGCCCTCAGTCAGCTGGTCCTGAGGCAAACTTCACTAACACCTGCAGAGATGAGCACAGAGAGAAGTGCCCTCAGTCAGCTGGTCCTGAGGCTAACCTCACTAACACCTGCAGAGATGAGCACAGAGAGAAGTGCCCTCAGTCAGCTGGTCCTGAGGCTAACCTCACTAACACCTGCAGAGATGAGCACAGAGAGAAGTGCCCTCAGTCAGCTGGTCCTGAGGCTAACCTCACTAACACCCAGTCAGCTGGTCCTGAGATAACAGCAGAGAGAGAAGTGCCCTCAGTCAGCTGGTCCTGAGGCTAACCTCACTAACACCTGCAGAGATGAGCACAGAGAGAAGTGCCCTCAGTCAGCTGGTCCTGAGGCTAACCTCACTAACACCTGCAGAGATGAGCACAGAGAGAAGTGCCCTCAGTCAGCTGGTCCTGAGGCTAGCCTCACTAACACCTGCTGAGATGAGCACAGAGAGAAGTGCCCTCAGTCAGCTGGTCCTGAGGCTAACCTCACTAACACCTGCAGAGATGAGCACAGAGAGAAGTGCCCTCAGTCAGCTGGTCCTGAGGCTAACCTCACTAACACCTGCAGAGATGAGCACAGAGAGAAGTGCCCTCAGTCAGCTGGTCCTGAGGCTAACCTCACTAACACCTGCAGAGATGAGCACAGAGAGAGTGAGTCCTGAGGCTAACCTCACTAACACCTGCAGCACAGAGAGAAGTGCCCTCAGTCAGCTGGTCCTGAGGCTAACCTCACTAACACCTGCAGAGATGAGCACAGAGAGTGCCCTCAGTCAGCTGGTCCTGAGGCTAACCTCACTAACACCTGCAGAGATGAGCACAGAGAGAAGTGCCCTCAGTCAGCTGGTCCTGAGGCTAACCTCACTAACACCTGCAGAGATGAGCACAGAGAGAAGTGCCTCAGTCAGCTGGTCCTGAGGCTAACCTCACTAACACCTGCAGAGATGAGCACAGAGAGAAGTGCCCTCAGTCAGCTGGTCCTGAGGCTAACCTCACTAACACCTGCAGAGATGAGCACAGAGAGAAGTGCCCCTCAGTCAGCTGGTCCTGAGGCTAACCTCACTAACACCTGCAGAGATGAGCACAGAGAGAAGTGCCCTCAGTCAGCTGGTCCTGAGGCTAACCTCACTAACACCTGCAGAGATGAGCACAGAGAGAGAAGTGCCCTCAGTCAGCTGGGTCCTGAGGCTAACCTCACTAACACCTGCAGAGATGAGCACAGAGAGAAGTGCCCTCAGTCAGCTGGTCCTGAGGCTAACCTCACTAACACCTGCAGAGATGAGCACAGAGAGAAGTGCCCTCAGTCAGCTGGTCCTGAGGCTAACCTCACTAACACCTGCAGAGATGAGCACAGAGAGAAGTGCCCTCAGTCAGCTGGTCCTGAGGCTAACCTCACTAACACCTGCAGAGATGAGCACAGAGAGAAGTGCCCTCAGTCAGCTGGTCCTGAGGCTAACCTCACTACCACCTGCAGAGATGAGCACAGAGAGAAGTGCCCTCAGTCAGCTGGTCCTGAGGCTAACCTCACTAACACCTGCAGAGATGAGCACAGAGAGAAGTGCCCTCAGTCAGCTGGTCCTGAGGCTAACCTCACTAACACCTGCAGAGATGAGCACAGAGAGAAGTGCCCTCAGTCAGCTGGTCCTGAGGCTAACCTCACTAACACCTGCAGAGATGAGCACAGAGAGAAGTGCCCTCAGTCAGCTGGTCCTGAGGCTAACCTCACTAACACCTGTAGAGATAAGCATAGAGAGAAGTGCCCTCAGTCAGCTGGTCCTGAGGCTAACCTCACTAACACCTGCAGAGATGAGCACAGAGAGAAGTGCCCTCAGTCAGCTGGTCCTGAGGCTAACCTCACTAACACCTGCAGAGATGAGCAGAGAGAAGTGCCCTCAGTCAGCTGGGCCTTAGGCTAACCTGACAAACACCTGCAGAGATGAGCACAGAGAGAAGTGCCCTCAGTCAGCTGGTCCTGAGGCTAACCTCACTAACACCTGCAGAGATGAGCACAGAGAGAAGTGCCCTCAGTCAGCTGGTCCTGAGGCTAACCTCACTAACACCTGCAGAGATGAGCACAGAGAGAAGTGCCCTCAGTCAGCTGGTCCTGAGGCTAACCTCACTAACACCTGCAGAGATGAGCAGAGAGAAGTGCCCTCAGTCAGCTGGTCCTGAGGCTAACCTCACTAACACCTGCAGAGATGAGCACAGAGAGAAGTGCCCTCAGTCAGCTGGTCCTGAGGCTAACCTCACTAACACCTGCAGAGATGAGCACAGAGAGAAGTGCCCTCAGTCAGCTGGTCCTGAGGCTAACCTCACTAACACCTGCAGAGATGAGCATAGAGAGAAGTGCCCTCAGTCAGCTGGTCCTGAGGCTAACCTCACTAACACCTGCAGAGATGAGCACAGAAAGAAGTGCCCTCAGTCAGCTGGTCCTGAGGCTAACCTCACTAACACCTGCAGAGATGAGCACAGAGAGAAGTGCCCTCAGTCAGCTGGTCCTGAGGCTAACCTAACACCTGCAGAGATGAGCACAGAGAGAAGTGCCCTCAGTCAGCTGGTCCTGAGGCTAACCTCACTAACACCTGCAGAGATGAGCACAGAGAGAAGTGCCCTCAGTCAGCTGGTCCTGAGGCTAACCTCACTAACACCTGCAGAGATGAGCACAGAGAGAGAAGTGCCCTCAGTCAGCTGGTCCTGAGGCTAACCTCACTAACACCTGCAGAGATGAGCACAGAGAGAAGTGCCCTCAGTCAGCTGGTCCTGAGGCTAACCTCACTAACACCTGCAGAGATGAGCACAGAGAGAAGTGCCCTCAGTCAGCTGGTCCTGAGGCTAACCTCACTAACACCTGCAGAGATGAGCACAGAGAGAAGTGCCCTCAGTCAGCTGGTCCTGAGGCTAACCTCACTAACACCTGCAGAGATGAGCAGAGAGAGAAGTGCCCTCAGTCAGCTGGTCCTGAGGCTAACCTCACTAACACCGGCAGAGATGAGCACAGAGAAGTGCCCTCAGTCTGCTGGTTCTGAGGGTAACCTCACTAACATCTGCAGAGATGTGCACAGAGAGAAGTGCCCTCAGTCAGCTGGTCCTGAGGCTAACCTCACTAACACCTGCAGAGATGAGCACAGAGAGAAGTGCCCTCAGTCAGCTGGTCCTGAGGCTAACCTCACTAACACCTGCAGAGATGAGCACAGAGAGAAGTGCCCTCAGTCAGCTGGTCCTGAGGCTAACCTCACTAACACCTGCAGAGATGAGCACAGAGAGAAGTGCCCTCAGTCAGCTGGTCCTGAGGCTAACCTCACTAACACCTGCAGAGATGAGCACAGAGAGAAGTGCCCTCAGTCAGCTGGTCCTGAGGCTAACCTCACTAACACCTGCAGAGATGAGCAGAGATAGAAGTGCCCTCAGTCAGCTGGTCCTGAGGCTAACCTCACTAACACCTGCAGAGATGAGCACAGAGAGAAGTGCCCTCAGTCAGCTGGTCCTGAGGCTAACCTCACTAACACCTGCAGAGATGAGCACAGAGAGAAGTGCCCTCAGTCAGCTGGTCCTGAGGCTAACCTCACTAACACCTGCAGAGATGAGCACAGAGAGAAGTGCCCTCAGTCAGCTGGTCCTGAGGCTAACCCTCACTAACACCTGCAGAGATGAGCACAGAGAGAAGTGCCCTCAGTCAGCTGGTCCTGAGGCTAACCTCACTAACACCTGCAGAGATGAGCACAGAGAGAAGTGCCCTCAGTCAGCTGGTCCTGAGGCTAACCTCACTAACACCTGCAGAGATGAGCACAGAGAGAAGTGCCCTCAGTCAGCTGGTCCTGAGGCTAACCTCACTAACACCTGCAGAGATGAGCACAGAGAGAAGTGCCCTCAGTCAGCTGGTCCTGAGGCTAACCTCACTAACACCTGCAGAGATGAGCACAGAGAGAAGTGCCCCCAGTCAGCTGGTCCTGAGGCTAACCTCACTAACACCTGCAGAGATGAGCACAGAGAGAAGTGCCCTCAGTCAGCTGGTCCTGAGGCTAACCTCACTAACACCTGCAGAGATGAGCACAGAGAGAAGTGCCCTCAGTCAGCTGGTCCTGAGGCTAACCTCACTAACACCTGCAGAGATGAGCACAGAGAGAAGTGCAGAGATGAGCACAGAGAGAAGTGCATCAGTCAGCTGGTCCTGAGGCTAACCTCACTAACACCTGCAGAGATGAGCACAGAGAGAAGTGCCCTCAGTCAGCTGGTCCTGAGGCTAACCTCACTAACACCTGCAGAGATGAGCACAGAGAGAAGTGCCCTCAGTCAGCTGGTCCTGAGGGTAACCTCACTAACACCTGCAGAGATGAGCACAGAGAGAAGTGCCCTCAGTCAGCTGGTCCTGAGGCTAACCTCACTAACACCTGCAGAGATGAGCACAGAGAGAAGTGCCCTCAGTCAGCTGGTCCTGAGGCTAACCTCACTAACACCTGCAGAGATGAGCACAGAGAGAAGTGCCCTCAGTCAGCTGGTCCTGAGGCTAACCTCACTAACACCTGCAGAGATGAGCACAGAGAGAGAAGTGCCCTCAGTCAGCTGGTCCTGAGGGCTAACCTCACTACAAACACCTGCAGAGATGAGCACAGAGAGAAGTGCCCTCAGTCAGCTGGTCCTGAGGCTAACCTCACTAACACCTGCAGAGATGATGAGCAGAGAAGTGCCCTCAGTCAGCTGGTCCTGAGGCTAACCTCACTAACACCTGCAGAGGAGCACAGAGAGAAGTGCCCTCAGTCAGCTGGTCCTAACCTGCACTCAGCAGCAGAGAGAAGTGCCCTCAGTCAGCTGGGCCTGAGGCTAACCTCACTAACACCTGCAGAGATGAGCACAGAGAGAAGTGCCCTCAGTCAGCTGGTCCTGAGGCTAACCTCACTAACACCTGCAGAGATGAGCACAGAGAGAAGTGCCCTCAGTCAGCTGGTCCTGAGGCTAACCTCACTAACACCTGCAGAGATGAGCACAGAGAGAAGTGCCCTCAGTCAGCTGGTCCTGAGGCTAACCTCACTAACACCTGCAGAGATGAGCACAGAGAGAAGTGCCCTCAGTCAGCTGGTCCTGAGGCTAACCTCACTAACACATGCAGAGATGAGCACAGAGAAGTGCCCTCAGTCAGCTGGTTCTGAGGCTAACCTCTCACTAACACCTGCAGAGATGATGAGCAGAGAGAAGTGCCCTCAGTCAGCTGGTCCTGAGGCTAACCTCACTAACACCTGCAGAGATGAGCAGAGAGAAGTGCCCTCAGTCAGCTGGTCCTGAGGCTAACCTCACTAACACCTGCAGAGATGAGCACAGAGAGAAGTGCCCTCAGTCAGCTGGTCCTGAGGCTAACCTCACTAACACCTGCAGAGATGAGCACAGAGAGAAGTGCCCTCAGTCAGCTGGGCCTGAGGCTAACCTCACTAACACCTGCAGAGATGAGCACAGAGAGAAGTGCCCTCAGTCAGCTGGTCCTGAGGCTAACCTCACTACCACCTGCAGAGATGAGCAGAGCAGAGAAGTGCCATCAGTCAGTTGGTCCTGAGGCTAACCTCACTACCACCTGCAGAGATGAGCAGAGATAGAAGTGCCCTCAGTCAGCTGGTCCTGAGGCTAACCTCACTAACACCTGCAGAGATGAGCACAGAGAGAAGTGCCCTCAGTCAGCTGGTCCTGAGGCTAACCTCACTAAAACCTGCAGAGATGAGCACAGAGAGAAGTGCCCTCAGTCAGCTGGTCCTGAGGCTAACCTCACTAACACCTGCAGAGATGAGCACAGAGAGAAGTGCCCTCAGTCAGCTGGTCCTGAGGCTAACCTCACTAACACCTGCAGAGATGAGCACAGAGAGAAGTGCCCTCAGTCAGCTGGTCCTGAGGCTAACCTCACTAACACCTGCAGAGATGAGCAGAGATAGAAGTGCCCTCAGTCAGCTGGTCCTGAGGCTAACCTCACTAACACCTGCAGAGATGAGCACAGAGAGAAGTGCCCTCAGTCAGCTGGTCCTGAGGCTAACCTCACTAACACCTGCAGAGATGAGCACAGAGAGAAGTGCCCTCAGTCAGCTGGTCCTGAGGCTAACCTCACTAACACCTGCAGAGATGAGCACAGAGAGAAGTGCCCTCAGTCAGCTGGTCCTGAGGCTAACCTCACTAACACCTGCAGAGATGAGCACAGAGAGAAGTGCCCTCAGTCAGCTGGGCCCTGAGGCTAACCTGAGGCTAACAAACACCTGCAGAGATGAGCACAGAGAGAAGTGCCCTCAGTCAGCTGGTCCTGAGGCTAACCTCACTAACACCTGAGAGAGATGCAGAAATGAGCACAGAGAGAAGTGCCCTCAGTCAGCTGGTCCTGAGGCTAACCTCAAGACCTGCAGAGATGAGCACAGAGAGAAGTGCCCTCAGTCAGCTGGTCCTGAGGCTAACCTCACTAACACCTGCAGAGATGAGCACAGAGAGAAGTGCCCTCAGTCAGCTGGTCCTGAGGCTAACCTCACTAACACCTGCTGAGCAGAGATGAGCAGAGAGAAGTGCCCTCAGTCAGCTGGTCCTGAGGCTAACCTCACTAACACCTGCAGAGATGAGCACAGAGAGAAGTGCCCTCAGTCAGCTGGTCCTGAGGGTAACCTCACTAGCACTGGCAGAGATGAGCACAGGGAGAAGTGCCCTCAGTCAGCTGGGCCGGAGGCTAACCGCACTAACACCTGCAGAGATGAGCACAGAGAGAAGTGCCCTCAGTCAGCTGGGCCTGAGGCTAACCTCACTAACACCTGCAGAGATGAGCACAGAGAGAAGTGCCCTCAGTCAGCTGGTCCTGAGGCTAACCTCACTAACACCTGCAGAGATGAGCACAGAGAAGTGCCCTCAGTCAGCTGGGCCGTAGGCTAACCTCACTACTAACACCTGCAGAGATGAGCACAGAGAGAAGTGCCCTCAGTCAGCTGGGTCCTGAGGCTAACCTCACTAACACCTGCAGAGATGAGCACAGAGAGAAGTGCCCTCAGTCAGCTGGTCCTGAGGCTAACCTCACTAACACCTGCAGAGATGAGCACAGAGAGAGAAGTGCCCTCAGTCAGCTGGTCCCTGGCTAACCTCACTAACACCTGCAGAGATGAGCACAGAGAGAAGTGCCCTCAGTCAGCTGGTCCTGAGGCTAACCTCACTAACACCTGCAGAGATGAGCACAGAGAGAAGTGCCCTCAGTCAGCTGGTCCTGAGGCTAACCTCACTAACACCTGCAGAGATGAGCACAGAGAGAAGTGCCCTCAGTCAGCTGGTCCTGAGGCTAACCTCACTAACACCTGCAGAGATGAGCACAGAGAGAAGTGCCCTCAGTCAGCTGGTCCTGAGGCTAACCTCACTAACACCTGCAGAGATGAGCACAGAGGAAGTGCCCTCAGTCAGCTGGGTCCTGAGGCTAACCTCCTCACTGCAGAGATGAGCACAGAGAGAAGTGCCCTCAGTCAGCTGGTCCTGAGGGTAACCGCACGAGACACCTGCAGAGATGAGCACAGAGAGAAGTGCCCTCAGTCAGCTGGTCCTGAGGCTAACCTCACTAACACCTGCAGAGATGAGCACAGAGAAAGTGCCCTCAGTCAGCTGGTCCTGAGGCTAACCTCACTAACACCTGCAGAGATGAGCACAGAGAGAAGTGCCCTCAGTCAGCTGGTCCTGAGGCTAACCCTCACTAACACCTGCAGAGATGAGAGATGAGAGATAGAAGTGCCCTCAGTCAGCTGGTCCTGAGGCTAACCTCACTAACACCTGCAGAGATGAGCACAGAGAGAAGTGCCCTCAGTCAGCTGGTCCTGAGGCTAACCTCACTAACACCTGCAGAGATGAGCACAGAGAGAAGTGCCCTCAGTCAGCTGGTCCTGAGGCTAACCTCACTAACACCTGAGGAAGCAGTCAGAGAGAAGTGCCCTCAGCAGCTGGTGCCCTCAGTCAGCTGGTCCTGAGGCTAACCTCACTAACACCTGCAGAGATGAGCACAGAGAGAAGTGCCCTCAGTCAGCTGGTCCTGAGGCTAACCTCACTAACACCTGCAGAGATGAGCACAGAGAGAAGTGCCCTCAGTCAGCTGGTCCTGAGGCTAACCTCACTAACACCTGCAGAGATGAGCACAGAGAGAAGTGCCCTCAGTCAGCTGGTCCTGAGGCTAACCTCACTAACACCTGCAGAGATGAGCACAGAGAGAAGTGCCCTCAGTCAGCTGGTCCTGAGGCTAACCTCACTAACACCTGCAGAGATGAGCACAGAGAGAAGTGCCCTCAGTCAGCTGGTCCTGAGGCTAACCTCACTAACACCTGCAGAGATGAGCACAGAGAGAAGTGCCCTCAGTCAGCTGGTCCTGAGGCTAACCTCACTAACACCTGCAGAGATGAGCACAGAGAGAAGTGCCCTCAGTCAGCTGGTCCTGAGGCTAACCTCACTCACACCAGCAGAGATGAGCACAGAGAGAAGTGCCCTCAGTCAGCTGGGCCTGAGGCTAACCTCACTAACACCTGCAGAGATGAGCACAGAGAGAAGTGCCCTCAGTCAGCTGGTCCTGAGGCTAACCTCACTAACACCTGCAGAGATGAGCACAGAGAGAAGTGCCCTCAGTCAGCTGGTCCTGAGGCTAACCTCACTAACACCTGCAGAGATGAGCACAGAGAGAAGTGCCCTCAGTCAGCTGGTCCTGAGGCTAACCTCACTAACACCTGCAGAGATGAGCACAGAGAGAAGTGCCCTCAGTCAGCTGGTCCTGAGGCTAACCTCACACTAACACCTGCAGACCTGAGCAGAGAAGTGCCCTCAGTCAGCTGGTCCTGAGGCTAACCTCACTAACACCTGCAGAGATGAGCATAGAGAGAAGTGCCCTCAGTCAGCTGGTCCTGAGATTAACTTCACTAACACCTACAGAGATGAGCACAGAAAGAAGTGCCCTCAGTCAGCTGGAACTGAGGCTAACCTCACTAACACCTGCAGAGATGAGCACAGAGCAAGTGCCCTCAGAGGAGCACAGAGATGAGCACAGAGAGAAGTGCCCTCAGTCAGCTGGTCCTGAGGCTAACCTCACTAACACCTGCAGAGATGAGCACAGAGAGAAGTGCCCTCAGTCAGCTGGTCCTGAGGCTAACCTCACTAACACCTGCAGAGATAAACAGAGAGAAGTGCCCTCAGTCAGCTGGTCCTGAGGCTAACCTCACTAACACCTGCAGAGATGAGCACAGAGAGAAGTGCCTCAGTCAGCTGGTCCTGAGGTTAACCTCACTAACACCTGCAGAGATGAGCACAGAGAGAAGTGCCTCAGTCAGCTGGTCCTGAGGCTAACCTCACTAACACCTGCAGAGATGAGCACAGAGAGTCAGCTGTGCCTCAGTGCAGAGATGAGCTGAAGCCCCAGTCAGCTGGTCCTGAGGCTAACCTGGTAACACCTGAGGCTAACCTCACTAACACCTGCAGAGATGAGCACAGAGAGAAGTGCCCTCAGTCAGCTGGTCCTGAGGCTAACCTCACTAACACCTGCAGAGATGAGCACAGAGAGAAGTGCCCTCAGTCAGCTGGTCCTGAGGCTAACCTCACTAACACCTGCAGAGATGAGCACAGAGAGAAGTGCCCTCAGTCAGCTGGTCCTGAGGCTAACCTCACTAACACCTGCAGAGATGAGCACAGAGAGAAGTGCCCTCAGTCAGCTGGTCCTGAGGCTAACCTCACTAACACCTGCAGAGATGAGCACAGAGAGAAGTGCCCTCAGTCAGCTGGTCCTGAGGCTAACCTCACTAACACCTGCAGAGATGAGCACAGAGAGAGAAGTGCCCTCAGTCAGCTGGTCCTGAGGCTAACCTCACTAACACCTGCAGAGATGAGCACAGAGAGAAGTGCCCTCAGTCAGCTGGTCCTGAGGCTAACCTCACTACCACCTGCAGAGATGAGCAGAGATAGAAGTGCCCTCAGTCAGCTGGTCCTGAGGCTAACCTCACTAACACCTGCAGAGATGAGCACAGAGAGAAGTGCCCTCAGTCAGCTGGTCCTGAGGCTAACCTCACTAACACCTGCAGAGATGAGCACAGAGAGAAGTGCCCTCAGTCAGCTGGTCCTGAGGCTAACCTCACTAACACCTGCAGAGATGAGCACAGAGAGAAGTGCCCTCAGTCAGCTGGTCCTGAGGCTAACCTCACTAACACCTGCAGAGATGAGCACAGAGAGAAGTGCCCTCAGTCAGCTGGTCCTGAGGCTAACCTCACTAACACTGGCAGAGATGAGCACAGAGAGAAGTGCCCTCAGTCAGCTGGTCCTGAGGCTAACCTCACTAACACCTGCAGAGATGAGCACAGAGAGAAGTGCCCTCAGTCAGCTGGTCCTGAGGCTAACCTCACTAACACCTGCAGAGATGAGCACAGAGAGAAGTGCCCCTCAGTCAGCTGGTCCTGAGGCTAACCTCACTAACACCTGCAGAGATGAGCACAGAGAGAAGTGCCCTCAGTCAGCTGGTCCTGAGGCTAACCTCACTAACACCTGCAGAGATGAGCACAGAGAGAAGTGCCCTCAGTCAGCTGGTCCTGAGGCTAACCTCACTAACACCTGCAGAGATGAGCACAGAGAGAAGTGCCTCAGTCAGCTGGTCCTGAGGCTAACTTCACTAGCACCTGCAGAGATGAGCACAGAGAAGTGCCCTCAGTCAGCTGGTCCTGAGGCTAACCTCACTAACACCTGCAGAGATGAGCACAGAGTGAAGTGCCCTCAGTCAGCTGGTCCTGAGGCTAACCTCACTAACACCTGCAGAGATGAGCACAGAGAGAAGTGCCCCTCAGTCAGCTGCCCCTGAGGTAACCTCACTAACACCTGCAGAGATGAGAGGGAGAAGTGCCCTCAGTCAGCTGGTCCTGAGGCTAACCTCAATAACACCTGCAGAGATGAGCATAGAGAGAAGTGCCCTCAGTCAGCTGGTCCTGAGGCTAACCTCACTAACCCATGCAGAGATGAGCACAGAGAGAAGTGCCCTCAGTCAGCTGGTCCTGAGGCTAACCTCACTAACACCTGCAGAGATGAGCACAGAGAGAAGTGCCCTCAGTCAGCTGGTCCTGAGGCTAACCTCACTAACACCTGCAGAGATGAGCACAGAGAGAAGTGCCCTCAGTCAGCTGGTCCTGAGGCTAACCTCACTAACACCTGCAGAGATGAGCACAGAGAGAAGTGCCCTCAGTCAGCTGGTCCCGAGGCTAACCTCACTAACACCTGCAGAGATGAGCACAGAGAGAAGTGCCCTCAGTCAGCTGGTCCTGAGGCTAACCTCACTAACACCTGCAGAGATGAGCACAGAGAGAAGTGCCCTCAGTCAGCTGGTCCTGAGGCTAACCTCACTAACACCTGCAGAGATGAGCACAGAGAGAAGTGCCCTCAGTCAGCTGGTCCTGAGGCTAACCTCACTAACACCTGCAGAGATGAGCAGAGAGAGAAGTGCCCTCAGTCAGCTGGTCCTGAGGCTAACCTCACTAACACCTGCAGAGATGAGCACAGAGAGAAGTGCCCTCAGTCAGCTGGTCCTGAGGCTAACCTCACTAACACCGGCAGAGATGAGCACAGAGAAGTGCCCTCAGTCTGCTGGTTCTGAGGGTAACCTCACTAACACCTGCAGAGATGAGCACAGAGAGAAGTGCCCTCAGTCAGCTGGTCCTGAGGCTAACCTCACTAACACCTGCAGAGATGAGCACAGAGAGAGAAGTGCCCTCAGTCAGCTGGTCCTGAGGCTAACCTCACTAACACCTGCAGAGATGAGCACAGAGAGAGAAGTGCCCTCAGTCAGCTGGTCCTGAGGCTAACCTCACTAACACCTGCAGAGATGAGCACAGAGAGAAGTGCCCTCAGTCAGCTGGTCCTGAGGCTAACCTCACTAACACCTGCAGAGATGAGCACAGAGAGAAGTGCCTCAGTCAGCTGGTCCTGAGGCTAACCTCACTAACACCTGCAGAGATGAGCACAGAGAGAAGTGCCCTCAGCCAGCCCTGACGTTAACTACACTCACAACCACAGAGATGAGCAGAGAGAGAAGTGCCCTCAGTCAGCTGGTCCTGAGGCTAACCTCACTAACACCTGCAGAGATGAGCATAGAGAGAAGTGCCCTCAGTCAGCTGGGCCTGAGGCTAACCTCACTAACACTGGCAGAGATGAGCACAGAGAGAAGTGCCCTCAGTCAGCTGGTCCTGAGGCTAACCTCACTAACACCTGCAGAGATGAGCACAGAGAGAAGTGCCCTCAGTCAGCTGGTCCTGAGGCTAACCTCACTAACACCTGCAGAGATGAGCACAGAGAGAAGTGCCCTCAGTCAGCTGGTCCTGAGGCTAACCTCACTAACACCTGCAGAGATGAGCACAGAGAGAAGTGCCCTCAGTCAGCTGGTCCTGAGGCTAACCTCACTAACACCTGCAGAGATGAGCACAGAGAGAAGTGCCCTCAGTCAGCTGGTCCTGAGGCTAACCTCACTACCACCTGCAGAGATGAGCAGAGAGAAGTGCCCTCAGTCAGCTGGTCCTGAGGCTAACCTCACTACCACCTGCAGAGATGAGCACAGAGAGAAGTGCCCTCAGTCAGCTGGTCCTGAGGCTAACCTCACTAACACCTGCAGAGATAAGCATGAAGCTAACCTTCACTAACACCTGCAGAGATGAGCACCTGCCCTCAGTCAGCTGGTCCTGAGGCTAACCTCACTAACACCTGCAGAGATGAGCACAGAGAGAAGTGCCCTCAGTCAGCTGGTCCTGAGGGTAACCTCACTAACACCTGCAGAGATGAGCACAGAGAGAAGTGCCCTCAGTCAGCTGGTCCTGAGGCTAACCTCACTAACACCTGCAGAGATGAGCACAGAGAGAAGTGCCCTCAGTCAGCTGGTCCTGAGGCTAACCTCACTAACACCTGCAGAGATGAAGCACAGAGCTGGTCCTGAAGTGCCTCAGTCAGCTGGTCCTGAGGCTAACCTGACTAACACTAACACCTGCAGAGATGAGCACAGAGAGAAGTGCCCTCAGTCAGCTGGTCCTGAGGCTAACCTCACCACCTGCAGAGATGAGCACAGAGAGAAGTGCAGAGATGAGATGAGCACAGAGAGAAGTGCCCTCAGTCAGCTGGTCCTGAGGCTAACCTCACTAACACCTGCAGAGATGAGCAGAGAGAGAAGTGCCCTCAGTCAGCTGGTCCTGATGCTAGCCTCACTGACTGGCTCAGCTGGTCCTGAGATTAACTTCACTAACACCTACAGAGATGAGCACAGAGAGAAGTGCCCTCAGTCAGCTGGTCCTGAGGCTAACCTCACTAACACCTGCAGAGATGAGCACAGAGAGAAGTGCCCTCAGTCAGCTGGTCCTGAGGCTAACCTCACTAACACCTGCAGAGATGAGCACAGAGAAGTGCCCTCAGTCAGCTGGTCCTGAGGCTAACCTCACTAGCACAGGCACAGATGAGCACAGAGAAGTGCCCTCAGTCTGCTGGTCCTGAGGGTAACCTCACTAACACCTGCAGAGATGAGCACAGAGAGAAGTGCCCTCAGTCAGCTGGTCCTGAGGCTAACCTCACTAACACCTGCAGAGATGAGCACAGAGAGAAGTGCCCTCAGTCAGCTGGTCCTGAGGCTAACCTCACTAACACCTGCAGAGATGAGCAGAGAGAGAAGTGCCCTCAGTCAGCTGGTCCTGAGGATAACCTCACTAACACCTGCAGAGATGAGCACAGAGAAGTGCCTCAGTCAGCTGGTCCTGAGGCTAACCTCACTAACACCTGCAGAGAAGTGCCCTCTAACACCTCAGAGATGGTCCTGAGGCTAACCTCAGCCTGAGGCTAACCTCACTAACACCTGCAGAGATGAGCACAGAGAGAAGTGTCCCCTCAGTCAGCTGGTCCTGAGGCTAACCTCACTAACACTAGCACCTGCAGAGATGAGCACAGAGAGAAGTGCCCTCAGTCAGCT
Source organism: Gymnothorax javanicus (assembly GCA_029692085.1). Taxonomy (NCBI): domain Eukaryota; kingdom Metazoa; phylum Chordata; class Actinopteri; order Anguilliformes; family Muraenidae; genus Gymnothorax; species Gymnothorax javanicus. The sequence goes on along the minus strand of CM056194.1, from coordinate 321,378 downwards.
GGTCCTGAGGCTAACCTCCTGACTAACACACCTGCAGAGATGAGCACAGAGAGAAGTGCCTCAGTCAGCTGGCTGGTCCTAAGGCTAACCTCACTAACACCTGCAGAGATGAGCACAGAGAGAAGTGCCCTCAGTCAGCTGGTCCTGAGGCTAACCTCACTAACACCTGCAGAGATGAGCACAGAGAGAAGTGCCCTCAGTCAGCTGGTCCTGAGGCTAACCTCACTAACACCTGCAGAGATGAGCACAGAGAGAAGTGCCCTCAGTCAGCTGGGCCTGAGGCTAACCTCATTAACACCTGCAGAGATGAGCACAGAGAGAAGTGCCCTCAGTCAGCTGGTCCTGAGGCTAACCTCACTAACACCTGCAGAGATGAGCACAGAGAGAAGTGCCCTCAGTCAGCTGGTCCTGAGGCTAACCTCACTAACACCTGCAGAGATGAGCACAGAGAGAAGTGCCCTCAGTCAGCTGGTCCTGAGGCTAACCTCACTAACACCTGCAGAGATGAGCACAGAGAGAAGTGCCCTCAGTCAGCTGGTCCAGAGGGTAACCTCACTAACACCTGCAGAGAGAGATGACCTGCAGAGATGAGCAGCAGAGAGAGAAGTGCCCTCAGTCAGCTGGTCCTGGGCTAACCTCACTAACACCTGCACCTGCAGAGATGAGCACATAGAGAAGTGCCCTCAGTCAGCTGGTCCCGAGGCTAACCTCACTAACAGTCACAGAGAGAAGTGCCCTCAGTCAGCTGGTCCTGAGGCTAACCTCACTAACACCTGCAGAGATGAGCACAGAGAGAAGTGCCCTCAGTCAGCTGGTCCTGAGGCTAACCTCACTAACACCTGCAGAGATGAGCACAGAGAGAAGTGCCCTCAGTCAGCTGGTCCTGAGGCTAACCTCACTAACACCTGCAGAGATGAGCACAGAGAGAAGTGCCCTCAGTCAGCTGGGCCTAGGCTAACCTCACTAACACCTGCAGAGATGAGCACAGAATGAGTTGTACTCAATCAGCTGGTCCTGGAGGCTAACCTCACTACCACCTGAGAGAGAGAGACAGTGAGTTGCCCTCAGTCAGCTGGTCCTGATGCTAACCTCACTAACACCTGCAGAGATGAGCACAGAGAGAAGTGCCCTCAGTCAGCTGGTCCTGAGGCTAACCTCACTAACACCTGCAGAGATGAGCACAGAGAGAAGTGCCCTCAGTCAGCTGGGCCTGAGGCTAACCTCACTAACACCTGCAGAGATGAGCACAGAGAGAAGTGCCCTCAGTCAGCTGGTCCTGAGGCTAACCTCACTAACACCTGCAGAGATGAGCACAGAGAAGTGAGGCTAACCTCACTAACACCTGCAGAGATGAGCACAGAGAGAAGTGCCCTCAGTCAGCTGGTCCTGAGGTTAACCTCACTAACACCTGCAGAGATGAGCACAGAGAGAAGTGCCCTCAGTCAGCTGGTCCTGAGGCTAACCTCACTAACACCTGCAGAGATGAGCACAGAGAGAAGTGCCCTCAGTCAGCTGGTCCTGAGGCTAACCTCACTAACACCTGCAGAGATGAGCACAGAGAGAGATGCCCTCAGTCAGCTGGTCCTGAGGCTAACCTCACTAACACCTGCAGAGATGAGCACAGAGAAGTGCCCTCAGTCAGCTGGTCCTGAGGCTAACCTAACCTCACTAACACCTGCAGAGATGAGCACAGAGAGAGTCAGCTGGTCCTGAGGTAACCTCACTAACACCTGCAGAGATCAGTCACCTGCAGAGATGAGCATAGAGAGAAGTGCCCTCAGTCAGCTGGTCCTGAGGCTAACCTCACTAACACCTGCAGAGATGAGCACAGAGAGAAGTGCCCTCAGTCAGCTGGTCCTGAGGCTAACCTCACTAACACCTGCAGAGATGAGCACAGAGAGAAGTGCCCTCAGTCAGCTGGTCCTGAGGCTAACCTCACTAACACCTGCAGAGATGAGCACAGAGAGAAGTGCCCTCAGTCAGCTGGTCCTGAGGCTAACCTCACTAACACCTGCAGAGATGAGCACAGAGAGAAGTGCCCTCAGTCAGCTGGTCCTGAGGCTAACCTCACTAACACCTGCAGAGATGAGCACAGAGAGAAGTGCCCTCAGTCAGCTGGTCCTGAGGCTAACCTCACTAACACCTGCAGAGATGAGCACAGAGAGAAGTGCCCTCAGTCAGCTGGTCCTGAGGCTAACCTCACTAACACCTGCAGAGAGATGAGCACAGAGAAGTGCCTCAGTCAGCTGGTCCTGAGGCTAACCTCACTAACACCTGCAGAGATGAGCACAGAGAGAAGTGTCCTCAGTCAGCTGGTCCTGAGGCTAACCTCACTAACACCTGCAGAGATGAGCACAGAGAGAAGTGCCCTCAGTCAGCTGGTCCTGAGGCTAACCTCACTAACACCTGCAGAGATGAGCACAGAGAGAAGTGCCCTCAGTCAGCTGGTCCTGAGGCTAACCTCACTAACACCTGCAGAGATGAGCACAGAGAGAAGTGCCCTCAGTCAGCTGGTCCTGAGGCTAACCTCACTAACACCTGCAGAGATGAGCACAGAGAGAAGTGCCCTCAGTCAGCTGGTCCTGAGGCTAACCTCACTAAACACCTGCAGAGATGAGCACAGAGAGAAGTGCCCTCAGTCAGCTGGTCCTGAGGCTAACCTCACTAACACCTGCAGAGATGAGCACAGAGAGAAGTGCCCTCAGTCACCTGGTCCTGAGGCTAACCCTCACTAACACCTGCAGAGATGAGCACAGAGAGAAGTGCCCTCAGTCAGCTGGTCCTGAGGCTAACCTCACTAACACCTGCAGAGATGAGCACAGAGAGAAGTGCCCTCAGTCAGCTGGGCCTGAGGCTAACCTCACTAACACCTGCAGAGATGAGCACAGAGAGAAGTGCCCTCAGTCAGCTGGTCCTGAGGCTAACCTCACTAACACCTGCAGAGATGAGCAGAGATAGAAAAGCCCTCAGTCAGCTGGTCCTGAGGCTAACCTCACTAACACCTGCAGAGAGATGAGCACAGAGAAGTGCCCTCAGTCAGCTGGTCCTGAGGCTAACCTCACTAACACCTGCAGAGATGAGCACAGAGAAGTGCCCTCAGTCAGCTGGTCCTGAGGTTAACTTCACTAACACCTGCAGAGATGAGCACAGAGAGAAGTGCCCTCAGTCAGCTGGGCCTGAGGCTAACCTCACTAACACCTGCAGAGATGAGCACAGAGAGAAGTGCCCTCAGTCAGCTGGTCCTGAGGCTAACCTCACTAACACCTGCAGAGATGAGCACAGAGAGAAGTGCCCTCAGTCAGCTGGTCCTGAGGTTAGTCAGCTGGTCCTCACTAACCTCACTGCACCTGCAGAGATGAGCACAGAGAGAAGTGCCCTCAGTCAGCTGGGCCTGAGGCTAACCTCACTAACACCTGCAGAGATGAGCACAGAGAGAAGTGCCCTCAGTCAGCTGGTCCTGAGGCTAACCTCACTAACACCTGCAGAGATGAGCACAGAGAGAAGTGCCCTCAGTCAGCTGGTCCTGAGGCTAACCTCAATAACACCTGCAGAGATGAGAGAGCACAGAGAAGAGTGCCCTCAGTCAGCTGGGTCCTGAGGCTAACCTCACTAACACCTGCAGAGATGAGCACAGAGAGAAGTGCCCTCAGTCAGCTGGTCCTGAGGCTAACCTCACTAACACCTGCAGAGATGAGCACAGAGAGAAGTGCCCTCAGTCAGCTGGTCCTGAGGCTAACCTCACTAACACCTGCAGAGATGAGCACAGAGAGAAGTGCCCTCAGTCAGCTGGTCCTGAGGCTAACCTCACTAACACCTGCAGAGATGAGCATAGAGAGAAGTGCCCTCAGTCAGCTGGTCCTGAGGCTAAACCTAACACCTGCAGAGATGAGCACAGAGAGAAGTGCCCTCAGTCAGCTGGTCCTGAGGCTAACCTCACTAACACCTGCAGAGATGAGCACAGAGAGAAGTGCCCTCAGTCAGCTGGTCCTGAGGCTAACCTCACTAACACCTGCAGAGATGAGCACAGAGAGAAGTGCCCTCAGTCAGCTGGTCCTGAGGCTAACCTCACTAACACCTGCAGAGATGAGCACAGAGAGTGCCCTCAGTCAGCTGGTGTAACCTCACTACCACCTGTAGTCAAGTGCCCTCAGTCAGCTGGTCCTGAGGCTAACCTCACTAACACCTGCAGAGATGAGCACAGAGAAGTGCCTCAGTAAGCTGGTCCTGAGGCTAACCTCACTAACACCTGCAGAGATGAGCACAGAGAGAAGTGCCCTCAGTCAGCTGGTCCTGAGGCTAACCTCACTAACACCTGCAGAGATGAGCACAGAGAGAAGTGCCCTCAGTCAGCTGGTCCTGAGGCTAACCTCACTAACACCTGCAGAGATGAGCACAGAGAGAAGTGCCCTCAGTCAGCTGGTCCTGAGGCTAACCTCACTAACACCTGCAGAGATGAGCACAGAGAGAAGTGCCCTCAGTCAGCTGGTCCTGAGGCTAACCTCACTAACACCTGCAGAGATGAGCACAGAGAGAAGTGCCCTCAGTCAGCTGGTCCTGAGGCTAACCTCACTAACACCTGCAGAGATGAGCACAGAGAGAAGTGCCCTCAGTCAGCTGGTCCTGAGGCTAACCTCACTAACACCTGCAGAGATGAGCACAGAGAGAAGTGCCCTCAGTCAGCTGGGTCCTGAGGCTAACCTCACTAAACACCTGCAGAGATGAGCACAGAGAAGTGCCCTCAGTCAGCTGGTCCTGAGGGTAACCTCACTAACACCTGCAGAGATGAGCACAGAGAGAAGTGCCCTCAGTCAGCTGGTCCTGAGGCTAACCTCACTAACACCTGCAGAGATGAGCACAGAGAGAAGTGCCCTCAGTCAGCTGGTCCTGAGGCTAACCTCACTAACACCTGCAGAGATGAGCACAGAGAGAAGTGCCCTCAGTCAGCTGGTCCTGAGGCTAACCTCACTAACACCTGCAGAGATGAGCACAGAGAGAAGTGCCCTCAGTCAGCTGGTCCTGAGGCTAACCTCACTAACACCTGCAGAGATGAGCAGAGAGAAGTGCCCTCAGTCAGCTGGTCCTGAGGCTAACCTCACTAACACCTGCAGAGATGAGCACAGAGAGAAGTGCCCTCAGTCAGCTGGTCCTGAGGCTAACCTCACTAACACCTGCAGAGATGAGCACAGAGAGAAGTGCCCTCAGTCAGCTGGTCCTGAGGCTAACCTCACTAACACCTGCAGAGATGAGCACAGAGAGAAGTGCCCTCAGTCAGCTGGGTCCTGAGGCTAACCTCACTAACACCTGCAGAGATGAGCACAGAGAGAAGTGCCCTCAGTCAGCTGGTCCTGAGGCTAACCTCACTAACACCTGCAGAGATGAGCACAGAGAGAAGTGCCCTCAGTCAGCTGGTCCTGAGGCTAACCTCACTAACACCTGCAGAGATGAGCACAGAGAGAAGTGCCCTCAGTCAGCTGGGCCTGAGGCTAACCTCACTAACACCTGCAGAGATGAGCACAGAGAGAAGTGCCCTCAGTCAGCTGGTCCTGAGGCTAACCTCACTAACACCTGCAGAGATGAGCACAGAGAGAAGTGCCCTCAGTCAGCTGGTCCTGAGGCTAACCTCACTAACACCTGCAGAGATGAGCACAGAGAGAAGTGCCCTCAGTCAGCTGGTCCTGAGGCTAACCTCACTAACACCTGCAGAGATGAGCACAGAGAGAAGTGCCCTCAGTCAGCTGGTCCTGAGGCTAACCTCACTAACACCTGCAGAGATGAGCACAGAGAGAAGTGCCCTCAGTCAGCTGGTCCTGAGGCTAACCTCACTAACACCTGCAGAGATGAGCACAGAGAGAAGTGCCCTCAGTCAGCTGGTCCTGAGGCTAACCTCACTAACACCTGCAGAGATGAGCACAGAGAGAAGTGCCCTCAGTCAGCTGGTCCTGAGGCTAACCTCACTAACACCTGCAGAGATGAGCACAGAGAGAAGTGCCCTCAGTCAGCTGGTCCTGAGGCTAACCTCACTAACACCTGCAGAGATGAGCACAGAGAGAAGTGCCCTCAGTCAGCTGGTCCTGAGGCTAACCTCACTAACACCTGCAGAGATGAGCACAGAGAGAAGTGCCCTCAGTCAGCTGGTCCTGAGGCTAACCTCACTAACACCTGCAGAGATGAGCACAGAGAGAAGTGCCCTCAGTCAGCTGGTCCTGAGGCTAACCTCACTAACACCTGCAGAGATGAGCATAGAGAGTGGTCAGCTGGTCCTGAGGCTAACCTCACTAACCCATGCAGAGATGAGCACAGAGAGAAGTGCCCTTAGTCAGCTGGTCCTGAGGGTAACCTCAATAACACCTGCAGAGATGAGCATAGGGAGAAGTGCCCACAGTCAGCTGGTCCTGAGGCTAACCTCACTAACACCTGCAGAGATGAGCACAGAGAGAAGTGTCCTCAGTCAGCTAGGCCTGAGGCTAACCACACTAACACCTGCAGAGATGAGCATTGGAGAGAAGTGCCCTCATCAGCTGGTCCTGAGCTCAACCTCATAAACACCTAGAGATGAGCACATTCAGTCAGCTGGTCCTGAGGCTAACCTCACTAACACCTGCAGAGAGATGAGCACAGCCTGAGAGGCTAACCTCACTAACACCTGCCAATATTAGCCACCCTCAGGACGGCACCACCAAAACACACACTATTAGAATGAAACAAATTATGAACATGAGAAATTACATCAACTATTTTCAATCAAACCCAAAAAATGAACTTAACAAATCTGGCCCTAAAAAAGGAAGTACAGTTTGGCAGAATATTTCTTAGTCAAAATAAAAACTTAGGAAAACATTGAGATTCACCTCAGTGATGAGCACATTTTTGAACAGGCAGACCAACGGCTGTGCTCACAATGCCATCAAAATGAGGCTGAGACAGTAAATCTTTTCTTCCTAAAATGCAACAAATACCAAATAGAAAGAGACATATTCTTCAATATAATTAGACAGATTCACCCAAATTTTTTGAACTTCCCTGATCAAGAAAAACTTTCCATTCTCCTGGGAGAGGAAAACAGCAGCGTGATGCTGGCAGCACAATTTGTTTCAGCCTGCCATAGCCTAAGAGGTAGTGACACCAAAAATAAAAGGAGAAAACATTTATTCAGATTTTTTCTTTCATAATTTTTTATTATTAATAGTAGTAGCAGATGTAGTATTAGTATCTTTGTTCCAGTTGCTGTTTCTATTTATTGTTAATGCGTATATTTATGAAGATTACTTGTTATATGTTCACTTGTTATATATTATATGTTCTATATATATATATATATATATATATATATACAGAGAGAGAGAGAGAGAGGGGGAGTGAGAAAGAGAGAGAGAGAGGGGGTAGTGAGAGAGAGAGAGAGAGAGGGAGAGAGAGAGAGAGCTCCTGAGCCCGTCCATTAAGAATTTCACAGTTGAAAGGCTTCACTCAGGTGGCAGCTGTATGACTGACAGGGTTAGCAGGACCCCGTATGCACGGCGGAGAGTGGGGTGCGCATCGGTTGAGTGGTCATTCTGCCTGAGAATGCGGTCGCAACACAATGAGCAGTCCTTGCAGCATCTCCAGCACATCTTTGGCACCCTCTGGCGCAACCTGTGTTGCTCTGTTTGTGCGGATGTCTTCACGTATTCCACTGTCCCGCCAGATTTATGGGCTTTGCTCTGTCTGCTCTTAGTAAACATTTACTTAACTCTTGAAGTGCCATCTCTGGGAAACCACTGGCATAAGATATCACCTGGCTGACGTTTTTTGGGCCCAGAGGACTGAAGTCATCATACAGAGTGCCATTACTAAGGAATCGCTATTGCTTTCTGTATTCATGATTTGATAATGGAAATCAATCCTGTACGACGATTAAGTGTGTGTCAGTCCCATCCTGGAGCATCTTGTGAGGCTTGGTTTTCTCCCTACGACGGCTTTTTTGTGGCAGAGTGGCGTCAACTTCCAGCCCCGCCTCCTTGTTCTTCATGTTTTATTTTTGATGCACAGACTGAATGTCTTGGCTGCTTTTTTGACTTTGTAAAAATCTCAGGCCATCTCTTTGAGCTGTTTCTGCAGATGCAATCACCCAAAGAGCCGTCAGGATGCCCGTTCCACTTGTCTGAAGATATTTATAGACTTGTGAGGTGAACTGAAGAATTTGGAGAAAGATCTGAGCTGAATGTGTTTTGTCCCGCAGCAGCTGCAGTGTACAGTATGTACATGCATCGATGTGCAGTGGTGCTGGTGCTATGTCTGTTCTGAACGGCTGAAAGGGTGAGAAGAAAATGAACATACAGTTTGGTTCAGCTTTATTTGTATAGCGCTTTTTGCAGAAGAACAGTTACAAACACGCCTCACAGAATAGCTGTAGGGCTGATGCCCAGCCTAAGTCTCCATAATACTGTAGCTTACAAGGCAAAGAACTCCCAGTCGGGAGAAAAATCCTCAAAGTGGTAAGAAAAAAAACCCCAATTGGAAGAAATCTCAGGAGGAACCCGGCTATAGTGGGGGAGCCCATCCTCCGCAGACTGGGTACGTTACTGTTAAAGGGTTATAGTTTTACAAGTCAATTAAAGCCAAGTATACGAATGAATATGATTGAGCAGGTGAGTATCACTCGAGGAGTACTTAAATAAGAATAAGGCGAAGATGATGCAGATGGTGTTGGTGGTTTGGAGGACCGTGGTGGTTCATCTGCTGCTCCAGGGTGTGACCAGGCATGGGTGCAGAACTGGGCTGAAGTCGTCCTCGGACTCTCTGTCTCACGGAGCAGGAGAGGGACAGGAGCCCTTGGAAAAGACAGTGAGAGACAGCGGGAGACAGCGAGGCACTGTGGGTATCAGCAGCATATAAGTCAGATCCAATCCCTGTGTCCCAACCTCTTTTTCGACATTATAAATGCAAACGCAGTGCGTCAGTTTAGACATGTAGTCCATAAAAAGTCAATGGTGGCTGGTCGTGAACCTAATGGCTGACTTCTGACAAGTACAGGTTAACTAGGTTTGCTGCTTGTAAGGCCATGTAGCCCACTTGCTAGATAAAGGGACCCAACTGGTTTAACACAAGCTCAGGTGTGCCCACTTGCATCCATATGTACACCCCACAGGTTAGAGGTCTCCAACCCTGTTCCTGGACAGATAACATCCGTCACCACTTGTGATTTGGCTAACTGGCAGCACATCAAGATCTCTCACTGGGGAAATGAGGTGCACTTCGCTCTGGTTGGAGTAAGAACTTCCAGGATGGTTGTTGTCCAGGAACAGGAATGGAGTCCACTGCCATCGGTTAATCACGGAGCCTACCGCCTCATAAAATTTTAATTCAATTTCAAAAAATGCGCAAAACTGTACAAACCCCAACGTAAATATCCATTGAGTTTTTACTTCCGACACCAATCACGTCAGTACTCTTTATCTATGTATTTCAGCGTACTTATTCACAGCCTATCCATGGGCAAAACTACCAAAAAAAATCCTTTGCTGCAAAAATCAGTCAAATTAAATAACTGGCTATATGCAAGCCAAGATTACCCAGATTGGTGTACCTAATAAAATTATTTGAGAGCCCACCCTTATGAACAATTACTATAGTTCCAAGCTATACTTGTCCTATAGTAAATGGATGTTATTTTCGCCACCATAGTGCAGTATTACTATAGTGCTACTATAGTTATTCAAACTACAGCAATACAGTTGTGTGGACTATAGTAATATCATAGCACTGTTGACTATGGTAATACTGTAGTTATTGCGTGATGGCTATGGTGCTACTCGAGTTATACTATGCAAACTACAGTAATACTATAGTATTGCAATAGTATGTAGTTATGCCAAAAATACGATAGTATTACCCAGAAATAACCATAGGATATTTTCATAAGGGCATGTTCTTGGTGAGTTATAAAAACTGCCTGAGGAAACAGACTGTGCTGTGGGGTGTGAAAGCTCTCGGGATGAGGCTGATTGGCCTGTTTTCCTTATGTGGTCAGGAACACTGCTGCAGTCATTCTTTTAAACAGTTTACAGCAGCAGAAAAGTATCCGAGCGTCGGTGTTTGTGCCAGATCAGAGGGCTGGGTTTACTCAGAGCTGACGCTGTCGCACTCAAGAGATCAGCTGGTTTCTATGTTTATTTCTTATTCTCATCACAGCAGCAAGTTTTGAAGTAAACTTTGGAAGACTTGTCTCAATATGGGCAAGATATTTCTGACCATTATTTCACACAGAAATTTAGCAATGGCAAATTGGTCATTTCCTGTGATAATCAGGCAGTGGATACTCTGACCGAGGTTTATTATTTGAATTGGAGTTCTGAATTCAAACAAAATTCGCAATCATATGCTTGCCGGCTATTCAAAATTGCATCAGCAGAACATGTTTTGCAATTTTCTTTTGTCATTGCCAGGGACAGACTGAGCCACAAATGGATTGGGTATGTAGGCGGTCAAATTATCGTTCCACTTTGTGACTGACTGACAGGTTATTCGCAGAGTCTGTGAGTGGGAATACCTCGGGAACATTTGCAGTATTTTGCATCTCAAGGCCTGTTTGATGTCTGGACACATTTGACAAGCTGACTGTGAAAGCAACAGGAAATACATTTTCTCAATCAGCCATGTAGAACCTGTTGGGTGTAGAACGGCAGGAAACATCGCCAGTGATCATTGAATACATGTGAGAGCAAAACTATCGTCATTCGCTTACAGCCTGAGCGATAAAATGCCCATAAGTGCCACATCACCTTTCAGTCTTAATACAACAAAATTAGCATTATGATCACTAAGAACAGTAGAATTTAGTTTCGGTGATCAAAAGTTGATTACAAGCTTTGGCTGTAGAATAGACAGCGGGCTCAAGTACTATTCGCGACCTCTGTGATTTCTTGTTATGTTTCCATATTTTCGAGTTTGATAAATAAAGCTTCCAATATTCAACATGATGGAATTTTGTCTCTCCTTCATCGACCACATCTAATATTTGGCAGTTACCTGTAAAGTTGTTAATTCTTCTCTTTGCACTTTCAACTTAGCTGTAACTGATTGAGAATTTTTAAAGGAATGGAAAATTGTCACTTGGAGATAGTACTGTCTGAAACTTTAAGCAACTTCGAAATAGTGCTTTTTCATCCCATTTTCAAGGAGTGCGTAACTTCAAGGCCTTCTTTTTGATTCTTGCCTCGAAGAAAGCACTTTTATAAAAGGCTGGATTTTCAGGGACGATAAATAAATGCCTTGAGGTAAAATTTGTTACTTTGATATTCATGGACTATTTAAATGGAGAAAAATGCAGCGATAGACGGGTTTTAGCATTTAGTTCTATTTTGTATTATATCCAGTTAAACCTCAAATCCTGGTTCTTTTCAGGGGTTGGATATTGTAGATTATCTTTTATAGTCTTTTTTTTCCTTGCCTGGTATTCAGCCTGGTGTCACTCAAGAACAATTCTAATATGACTGTGAATCAGCAGCTGAAAAGTTTGAGCTCCTTACCTCACTCATGGGAAGAGGAGACACATCAGGCAGCTCGTTACCTCACTCATGGGAAGAGGAGACACATCAGTCAGCTCGTTACCTCACTCATGGGAAGAGGAGACACATCAGGCAGCTCGTTACCTCACTCATGGGAAGAGGAGACACATCTGTCAAGCAAGGGATTCAGTAACGTCCCATAATTATAGTTTAAGATAGTTGGCTTGACAAGACCAAGAAATAAATGACTGCTTAATTGAATTATTGATGTTTTTCGCCGCAATCAGCAATACGTCAGCAATCCCAGGAATGAACTTGGTCCCTCAGCAACACAATAATTATTTATTTGCTTGGTTTGTATGCTGTACTCAGGAATTTTTCACTAATACTGTACCACGGTTTCTGGAATTAACGCGGCAGGAAAACCAGGTTGATCCCAGAAAACTCACGACGCATGACCGGTTTCTGGCGGACCTTCCCAGATACAGAGGTGAACAACTTGAAACTACACTGCTTAGAGCCCAGAAGGCCAAGGTAATTATTACCTGAGTTTCCGACCTGCAGGACTAAAACATGAACAGTGTAAAACAGTAAAATCAAGAAATTAGGACATCAGATTTTCAACAATTGGTGGCTTTTATTAGTCAGTAACTACTTGGAAATTTTAATGAATTAAATGAAATTAATTGTCATCAGCTTGATTCATAAATGACTGTTTATCACACTAAACAAACGGAAAACCCGTGCTTATTATTACTAGTCATTGTCCACTAACATTTAATACTATTATAGGGATGAAAGCACTAAAACGTGATAGGATTACTTTATTATGTTTCTCTAAAGGGTTACAAACAATAAAATTCAAGAAAAAAAAATGAAATTCAAAGATCTGCTTTGAGAACCATATTTCAAACATGAAATTTGAAAATCTGCCAACTTGATATCTCAGCAGCAAACATAAGAGCTACGTTCTGATTGGTTACAAACAAGGTACAGCACAGCACTAAAACACGCTGGCCCACTGGACATAGAATTCAGCGAGAACTTCACTTGCAGCAATTTTATTGGATAGGATGGAATTAGACTGGGATTAGATTCACTTTCTTTAAAAATCTCTCGAGACTCGAGATAGAATATGATGGACCCAAGATGATTTCAAAATAAAGACTAATTACCCCCCTTTCCAATTGTATAAATATCATTAAAAATGTAAAAAATGGAGACAGAAGATAGCAGTGAGGTGATATTGGCACCCCTGACCTGAAATGCACAAAAATTACAATAAAAAATACAAAAAGTTATTGAGATCAACTCAGTGAAATACAGCGAGAAATACTTTATCCATATGTCAATGGCACCCCAAAAAAATAGTTGCAAATAAATTCTACCCAATTTAAACTAGGAACAAATTTTAACTCAGTTAACATAGTTTTAAGGCCGTATACTTCATCCAGGTTGTGACATCTATTGTGTTCTACCTTAAGCACACCTGAAGCGACTAAACACACACATGATTAGTTGCATCATGTGCCCCACTGTTTTTGGGGAACTACATACTGCCATTGCATCACTTCCTGTTTCACAAGGGCATCACATGAAGTAACACATGCGCCAAATCCCTTTATCATCCAGCACCATGAAGAAAACAAAAGAATTGGCTGTTCAAAAGAGACAGATGGTAATAGGCCGTCACAAGTCCGGTAACGACCGCATTGAAATCAAAGAAAGATTAACTAACGCCCTGGAGAGCTGTAGGGGGCAGACGATTCCTTTTATCTTTTATTATATTACACATTTTAGAGGATGAAATTCCTAAAATCTTCTGGATCTGTCTTGGATGGGCATTGTTCTCAAAGTGATGGATTATAAACTTGCTCGGCAAACTGGCAAGCCTTGGCCTATCTTTGCGCGAGAGGGAGAGGCCCTTTTCTGAGGCTCCAATAATATTACAGCGGGATTAGCTCACCTGTTTAACATCACCTGTTTCGTAACACGTCATTGCAACTTGCCACATGATTCTTAGTCCTAAATTGCCCTTGTGCTAACTTTTTCTGAGTCTTTTGCAGTCATCAGATTGCATCAGATTTGGAATAAGCATGTAATTTCTATAATTCACAATGAATTTAGAAGTTAAAGCATCAAATGAGCTGCAGTGTTTTTGATATTGTAGAGGGTGAAAGGACTTTTCTACTCACTCCTTAGATTTTATTTACATTTTCCCACCTTGTGCCGGCTGTTTTTGGGTGTACATGCACCCCCCCGTCTCCCTACGGGATCATAAAGAATTGGACAATTGGCGTTTCAGCTGTTCCATGGCGAAGCAGTACATTATTTCATCATTTAATTTGTAAATAAGCAGCTGAAATGGCAAAATCCATGCACTTTAAGTGTGACATCTGCATGTGCAATCTGCTCCTGATAACCCCGAATATCTCCCAGGGAACCAGCACTGCAGGAGAAAGAGAGCTATCATTTGGTTTAAAAATCACAACAAACCCTTCAGAGACAGAAAAAAAAAAAACATTAGAGGTGGCTTATCAATCAACTAATTAGTATGATCACAAAACGTCAGCACAATAGTTCAGGAACAACTGTGGTGGATGAATGATAGAATTTTTTTTCTCTCTGGTGCGGAGAAAACCCCCTTTATGGTGATTGAGAGATGAAGAACTCTCCAGCAGGCAGGTGTGTCAGCGTCAGTGACCAGAGTAAAGTCTGGATGATTTCAGCAGCGATGGACAAGCTCTTCTCTGGCCTCTCAGACAGTGCGTCGCTCCCAGCTGCATGTGGCGCTTCGAAGCCATGGACCGGACAGAATGCCCATTCTAACTCCTATTCACCGTCGAACGACAATGGCGTGCCTGTCACTGAATCGGATAGTTGTCTGGTCTTATGAGTCCCGTTTTCTTTTACATCAAGTACATCAGTCAGGTGTGTGCATCCCGTTTACCTGGGGAAGAGATGGCAGCAGGATGCAACGGTGGGAAAAGGACAATCTGGTGGAGAGAATGTGATACTTGATACGATGGGAAATGTTCTATTGAGAAACTCTAGGCCCAGGACTTAACGTGGACGCCAGTAAGGCAGCTGTTTTGGCAGCAAGCCGAGGACCAATACCATATTAGGCGCGTGGTTATTATGTTTTGGCTCATCGGGGTAGGTCCCCTCTTGTCAACGGTTCATCCAAGAGGTATTTTCTGAACAAACTGTTAAACCCTCTGAAGAGTAGCTTTTTTGTGATTTTTGTTTCTTTGTCAAAATTCTTCACTGTTGTAGAAGATTTCTTTGAGTGTTTAGTCAACATTCTAAGGCATTTTTCAGGACCACAGTTGGTTTGAGATACCAGTTGTGATTGCAACAACATTTCGATGCTTCATTGAAAACATACTACTTCCATCGTTGTGGTCGTAGTGTCAGGTCTGCTCTGGCTGTGAGGAGAAGACAGCTGATTTGAAGATTAATGAGTCAAAATGCACATTTGAGCAAGGAAAGGGCTGAACACAAAGTCTGAACTCATTGCAAATTTTTATTTTAAAAGCATCTTTTTACACATTCTGCCCCTCAGTAAAACATACAGACTGACTGCAACGGAGCACTTTGCTCAGCCATCACTGTTAAACATAGGATTAAACCTTATAGCCCACGGCAGGAGCAATGGCACTGCACAATGCCCCAATCAGCTACACAGTGCAGCACCTCTGCTGAAATACATGCCCAGATAAAGTGGGATGGCTTTTATTCAGAATCACCGTTCTGGCAAAAACAAACAGGATACAATCAGAAGTGCACAGCCTGAATACACAAAGCAAGGCTTAAATAAAACAGTATGACAAATGGCACTTGAAAGTGCCTGTATAAATGACTAGGGTTGCATTTTCCGAGCGCTGCTAATGCACTCTGTCTAAAGTAGTGTCTAATCGTGCCCATGTTTGGGCTGGGGGGCGCTGGTTATGCAAGTCATCAGTGGCTGCTGGTGAGCTGAAAATAGAGAAGGCACAGAATGTCCCTTTTAACGGACGATAAGTCTTGACCTGTTTTCAATTGTTTATTTTATTTTAAATCAACTTTACGTGAACTGTGAAAACGCTAAGAATTGTCAGGTCTGGCAAGTTCTCCTCAGTAAGGTAAGATGAGAAATAAAATGCACCATTTTGAAGCAAAATTGAAGCAAAATCTACGCAGATGCCAAATCAAGCCAATCCTTGGCCTGTCGTACATGAGCCAAGTTAAGGTTTTCCTAACTCAGGATTTGTGTCACAGAGACTCAACAAATTATTTCAGTACAGCAAGACACTGATCTCATTCGGAAATTCACTTACGGAATCATGTGGCAATTAAATTACGGCATTTTTTCGACACTGACATCTATGCTGTGCAAAACTTTTTTCAATAGAGGATCCTTATTCATAATCTTAATTTTCTTTGTCACAATTTAAGTAAGCATGAAGCACAGGTTAGATAATGAAGCGCAGGTTAGATAATGAAGCGGTGGTTAGATAATGAAGTGCATGTTAGATAATGAAGCGCAGGTTAGATAATGAAGTGCGGGTTAGATAATGAAGCGCGGGTTAGATAATGAAGCACAGGTTAG